>BJCO01369612.1:0-17411 GCA_018326465.1 Flaveria floridana | reverse complement strand
ATTTAATTGCATGATCATATCATCAATTAAATATTAGTTGGTGTTTGCTAAGCTTGTTATTGGGTATGACCCGACTTGGATCACTACGTACTAACCACATCAATGTTCTATGTGTCTTGGGCATACAGAATCCAACACTTTCTCTCTCTAGAACCAAAGAAATCTCAGTTTCTTCTTCTTCTTCTAATTTGGTCGACAAAAGCTGGTGTGTAAAAAGGTGGCATGGGTGGCCATTCCCGTATATATAAAAATATTTGACTTTTTGTACTATTTTTCACTTTGCCCCCTTCCACTATAGCTTCATTTTACTACTTTCAAAATACTTTTCTTTTCTTTTATTTGACAAAATATTCCAGTTGTTACAAGTCCACCCCTCTTAAAGAGGTTTCGTCCCTGAAACCCGTCATTCCTTGAAGAGTTGTGGGTAATGCTGTCTCATCTCTTCTTCAGTCTCCCACGTAGACTCAGAACCCTTTCTGTGTTTCCACTGCACACGTACCAGTGGAACCACTTTATTTCTCAATCTCCATTCCTTTTGATCAATGATTGCCACTGGTTCCTCTAAAAAATTAAGTCGTTCGTCCACCTAGATATCATCTAGTGGTACAATCATATCCTCATCAGCTAAGCACTTTCTCAGATGAGATACATGGAATGTCGAATGAATTCCACTTAACTCATCAGGCAGTTCTAATCGATAGGCCACCTCTCCTACTCAAGCAATGATTCGAAAAGGCCCTATATACCTCGGTCTTAGCTTACCTCGCTTCTTGAATCGAATGATTCCCTTCCAGGGTGAGACCATTGAAATAACTTGGTCTCCCACCTTGAATTCGATTGGTCTACGACTCTTTTTGGCGTATGACTTTTGTCTGTCTTTTGCTGCTTTCATAAATGCTTTGATCTTTTCTAACTTTTTAGTTGTAGCCTCAATCACTTCAAGGCTTCCCCACTCCTTCTCTAATATCACCCCAACATACGGGGGTCCTACACCTCCTACCATACAACATCTCGTAAGGTGGCATGCCAATTCTGGCATGATAATTGTTTTTGTACGAGAACTCAGCTAACGGTAAGTGATCATCACAACTTCTTCCGAAATCAATCAGGCATGCTCGAAGCATATCCTCGAGCATCTGGATCGTTCTCTCATACTGCCAATCTGTCTGAGGATGGTAAGCTGTGCTTATGTGTAGTCTTGTCCCCATAACATCATATAATCTCTTCCAAAACTTGGATGTAAACCGAGTGTCGCGATCTGACACGATAGACCTTGGTACACTATGATGAGCTACAATCTTCTTAATGAACAGATCTGCCAACCTCTCGGATAAATACGTCTCGCGGATCGGTAGGAAGTGTGCACTCTTTGTCAGACGATCGACAATCATCCAGATGGTATCGTACCCCCTCGCCGTGCGGGGTAACTTCGTATTGATGTCCATGGTGATGTGTTCCCACTTCTACTCGGGTATATCCAATGGTTGGATCTTGCCATATGGCTTCTGATGTTCTGCCTTTACTTGCAAACAAGTAAGGCACTTGCTCATATACTCCACCACATTCCGCTCATACCCGACCATCAATAATCCTTCTTCATATCCTGGTACATCTTTGTGCCACCAGGATGAATTGAGTATCGAGTTTTATGAGCCTCTCCTACAGTTCGCCCTCGTAGGTCTCCGTATCAAGGAATCCACATTCACCCATTTCGGGTTCTAACACCGTGAGTGTTCTCACCCAACTCTAAGACTAATCTTCTCATCCTTTCGGAGTTAAGGTGATCTTCTTTCTGCTTAAACTCTTCTACTTGGACTTTTCAGCTGCTTTCAAACTACCCTAAAGAAGTTTTCAACGATGTTTAAAAACATGTAACACCGGGGTCTAGAAACTCACCTTAGCTGCTTTCCAGGTTAAACTCTTCCACTTGGACTTTTCAAACAATTCTAACACCTAAATAGGACCAAAACACATAAATCTAAACACAAATACACATAAGAACATATATTTTTGGTTCCCTTGTCAAAATGCAAACATAACCGACCGAATTTTGCAACAATTGCTTACCTTGTTGAAGAATAGCCTCTTTCTCTCTCTAGAACCGAAGAAATCTCAGTTTCTTCTTCTTCTTCTAATTTGGTTGACAAAAGCAGGTGTGTAAAAAGGTGGCATGGGCGGCCATTCCCGTATATATAAAAATATTGGCTCTGTGTAAAAAGGTGCCATGGGCAGCCATTCCCATATATATAAAAATATCTGACTTTTTGTACTATTTTTCACTTTGCCCCCTACCACTATAGCTTTTTTTACTACTTTCAAAAAACTTTTCTTTTCTTTTATTTGACAAAATTTTCCCGGTGTTATAGATTCTTAAGATAAGATTGTTTGAAGTTGATTGTGGAGTGTTTTTGATTAGTTTTGGGTAGAAGTGGATTGATTTCAAGGGGTGTGGTTTTGTGTTTCGTTTTGTTTTAGATTTATAGAATAGACACTATATCCATTTATGATTGTTTACTATGATTCTAATGATGATTATAATTAGATTTGATTAGATTGCTTCATGAGCGTGTTTAGAAGGATTGAGAATCAAAGCTCCATAACATTGTAGGTTATTACATAAAGCAATTAACTATGCATGCGAAAACTATTGTTGTTTAATTATTTTGAATAACTAGTTCATTTCCCTTGTATTTAGTATTGCTTTCGTGAATACTTTGATGCACCAATGTGTAGTTGCACAATTTTGATTAAGATTCATGAAAATGATATTTACTTAGTAGTGAGACATTTACATGACTTTTATAATTTGATCACACATTTTGTTTTTGTTTGAGTCTAATTACGTTCATTCTGCCACTGTAATTTCATTCTCGAACCTTATTGAGAGAATACAATTGTTTCTTCGTCCTTTACACCTAGTTTCCTTGCGTTGAAGGTCAATAAAAAATTTTGCCTGTCGAGAGTTTTCATTTGCATTAGTTTAGTGGATTTTTAAGACAAGATTGTTTGAAGTTGGTTGTGGAGTGTTTTTGCGTAACACCTAGAAATTTTGGAGAAAAGAAAGACTTGAGAAGTTTTCGCACGGAGAGATGTTCTCGTGCAAAAAGGCTCAGTTCTCATGCGAAAGGATGTTCTTGCGCTAGAAGCAAGTGAAAAGTGGAGCTGGGGTATAAATAGTTGCGAAAACCCATGTCTTGCACCCACTTATGCGAAAAGTGCTGCTGCTAGAGAGAGAAATCTATTGTTTAGAGAGAGAAAGTGCAGGAACAAGGTGTTAAGGTATGTAAACTCGTGTAGTAACTTTTGTTTAGTATAAAGGAATGATTAATAATGAGTGTAGTCCACGGTTATGTAGTTTTGTTCGGTACAAGCTGCGAGTGTTTGTGTGTTAGATCTACCCTAGACGCGATAAGTTATGACTGGGTGGGAAAAGTGGGGAGTTCTCGTGCGACTAGTATGTTCTCACGCTAGCAGTTGCTCGTATGTTTAGAAATTTGAACTAGGATGTTTTCTCGAGAAAGGAGGAGTTCTCATGCAAAAGATAAGTTCTCGCGCTACAGGATGTATTCGCGCGACGGGGAGTTTTGGCGTAACAAGGATGTTCTCGCGTCACTGGATGTTCTCGCGCGAATAACAGCGACGTGATGTGCTAAGTTTGCCTACGTAAGGTTCAGGCTCCGAAGGGGGATCTCGTGTGTGAAAGTTGCGGTTTTTTACGGTCTCCCTTGTGCCTGTTATTAGTTGTTTGATGTGTTTTTCTTTGTATGCTAATGTTTTACATACCATGTGTTGTATGATGAGGCTCGCCTCTCTAAGTATGAGTGTGATGTGTGTAAGTTTTCACATGGTATGTTGTGATGTCTATGATGTGTTATCTTTCTACAATGTAATAGTTTTCAAAACTATGAATTTTATGTTGTAAGAATGTGTGAATGAATAAGTAAAGTATTATGTAATGAAGTGAAAGATATTACTGATAAGAAGTGAAACGCAATGAATGAATGAGAGTCTTGCAAGCAATTGAATGGAGGTGCATGGCCATGTTGTTGTTAGCTCAACTGAGGTTTGGTTTAGCTACCCCATGAGGATGTGCCTCTGGGGTCTAATCCTTGAGATTGACCATTGTATGGGACCGTTGTCGCTGGTCCCGGTACTGGGGTCGGGTTCGTGCACAATGTTAGGGGTTTATTTATAGACTTCGGCGTAGTACCAGCTTCGTGCATAATATTGGGGGTATAGCATATGACACTGGTCCATATGGAAGTGAAAGACAATGAATGAACGTATGAATGAACGTAAAAATGAATGAACGAATGAATGAATGAGTGAATGAACAACGACATACATTGCGAAAGATAATAAATAATTATGATCAAGGTGTACGTATGATGAATGATCACGAACGAATGTATATGGTATGTTTCAAATGAAAGTAATGTATTTTACTTATAAAGCTAGGACTCACTCAGCATCACTGACTTTTGTATGAATAATAGTTGGCAGGTAAAGTTTGATGCTGAGGAGGTGCAGGAGTGGATGCATAAGCTACTTGGATATATTTAAAGACTCGCATCCATATTTTGAGAAAATATATTGTGTTCATTGAAATTATGGGACAGAAAAATGGAATGATATGATATGTTAACACGATTTTGTTATTAATGAAAAGTTTTAATTCCGCTACAAATGATGTATTTAAATGTTTTATGCGATGAATGTCCGACTGTGAGGTTCCCGGGAACGGGGCCTTACAAGTTTGTATCAGAGCTAAAGTTTAAGAGAATTGGGTAAATTATTTTCAAAACCTAAAACTTAAACTGAAAAATAGGACGGAAAGGGGAAAGGGATGCAAGTCCTAGGAGCTATATGCCTGCATGTAAACGTTTCAGGTACGCTAATGAAAAGGAAGTATGTGCGCATGTTATATGATTTTTGTGCTCTTAAATAAGTTTAAATACTGATGTAGTCAGGATAGGAAACACTTATGGAATGAAGAGTAAAGTAAGTGGCTAATCACAACTGGCCACTATAATTAGGAACTTACTATACTTGACATAATCTGAGTTATTATCTTGAATGATTGTGTTAGTGTTCAAATCTTATAGCATTTAGAGATGGCTGGTGGTAGATATACGAAGTCCTCGCGAGGAGGAGTACGTGGTAGACATGGTGCTGGACCACGTGTCACGAGAAACAGGGCTAGAGCTACCGAAACAGCACCTGAAGAGCGTGACAATAATCACCAGGAAGGTGGTGATGAGAGTGCTAACTTGAGGGCCTCAGTGAAAGAGGCGGTAGCAGAGGAGGTTCACCCGGTTATGTAGACAATTATGCCGTCCGTGGTGATAAAAGTTATCAAAGCTGTGAGGGAGGATGAGAAGAAGGAGAAGGTGGAAAGAAAGAAGGCTACTGAGAGAGGGAATGATGATAGAGGTGGAAGGGAGGAACCGGAGGCATAGACGGTTGTCTCCAGTGATAATGAAGAGGAAGAAGAAGCGGTGCAGGAAGCTGCATAAGGCTGTAATTATAAGGGATTCCAAAGATGCATGCCCCTGACCTTTGATGAGAATGGCAGTGCTGCTGCTCACCGATGGGTGAGGGAGATGGAGGTGGTACTTGATATTAGCGAGTGCCGAGAGGATCAAAATGTGAAGTTTGCCTCCCACTTGTTTGTGGATTTAGCCTTATGCTGGTGGGACAACATTGTCCAGGCTGAGGGTAGTAGGGCTATTGGTAGGATGAAGTGGCCAGAACTGAAGAAGTTGGTGATTAAGGAGTTCTGTCATCATGGGGAGTTGGATAAGGTTAAGAGGGAGTTCCTGTAGTTGGAAGCGGGGACCATGACACACCAGCAGTATACCATAAAGTTTAACGAGATGGCACGGCTAGTGCCAGATCAGGTGACGCCCGTTTCACAAAAGATCAAGATGTATATTCAGGGTCTGCCGGCGGATATTCGTAGACATCTGATCGCCGCTAGACCAAGTAGTTGCAGGTCAACGGTTGATCTGGCTGGGAGACCGTATGATGAGAGAGAAGCGGTGGTAGTGGTGGAAGCAAAGAAGAAGTGGAACAATAGGAATGGGAAGTGATTCAACAGTGGTGGTTTTGTGGTTGGCGGTAAAAAAATAAGGTTGATGATCGGAAAACGTTGACGGGGGAGAAAAGGCATGCAAGAAATGTGGGAAGGAGCATGAAGGAGAATGTAAGTAGGGATCAAATCTCTGCTTTAAATGTGGGAAAGAGGGCCACATGGGAAGAGACTGTCGCATGGTGAAGTGCTTTTACTATGGTGAGACTGGACATATGAGCAGAGGCTGCAAAAAGTTGAGGGCTAAGAGCTCTGGGGTGAAGAAAGAGACTGGGAAGGAGAAAGAGGGGCAGAGGGCCAAAGCTCGAGCGTTCACTATGACCACGGAGGAGGCTAGGGTGGATCCCGATGTTGTGTCAGGTACATTCCTAGTGAACCAAACTTGTACCTCGGTGCTTTTCAATTCTTGTGCTAGTAGGAGTTTTATTTCTACTGCTTTCTATGATAAGTTGCCCGCTAGGAGTAGAATGATTGATGAGCCCTTTGATGTAGAAAGTTCCATTGGTAAGTCTACCAGGATTTCTGAAGTGGTAGAGAAGTGTGAGCTAGTGTTAGAAGGTTATAAGTTTTTTGCAAGGTTGTTTGTGATGCCCTTAGGAGGATTCAATGTAGTCCTAGGGATGAATTGGCTAGCAGCATACGAGGCTAGCATCGTATGTTGTAAGAAGATGATTAGATTGGTTGCGCCTAACAGAAGCGCGGTGACGATTTATGGTGATAGGATTCACACGGTTCCGAATGTGATTTCGATAATGCTGGCAGAGAAGTGTATGAGGCGTGGATATGGTACCTATCTTGCCTACGTAAAGGATGTGGATGTGATAGTACCACAACTGTCAGACGTACCAGTTGTGTATGATTTCCCGGACATGTTCCTGGAGGATATATCCAGTGTGCAACCAGATTATGAGATCGAGTTTCATATCGATCTGATACATTATGCCCAACCTATTGCTAAGGCGTCGTATCGTTTGGCTCCATCGAAGATGAAGGAGCTGATGACACAGTTGTAAGAGCTGTTGGACAAAGGGCTTATTCGATCGGGTATCTCTCCATGGGGTGCTCCAATATTGTTCATGAAGAAGAAAGATGGTAGTATGAGGATGTGTATAGAGTACCGATAGTTAAACAAGTTGACGGTGAAGAATCGATATCCATTACCGAGGATTGATGACTTGTTTGATCAGCTCCAAGGTGCAAGTTGGTTTTTGAGGATAGATCTACAATCTGGTTACCATCAGTTAAAGGTGAAGAAACCGGATATTCCTAAGACAACTTTTCACACGCGTTATGGACACTACGAGTTTCTTATTATGTCTTTTGGTCTAACTAACACGTCAGCTGCTTTTATTAATTTAATGAGTCAGGTGTGTCGGCCGATGTTAGATAAATCTGTGATTGTATTTATTGATAATATCCTAATTTACTCGAGAAGCGAGGAGGAACATGCCAGTCACATTCATGAGATGTTAGAGATGCTTAGAAGGGAGAAATTGTATGCCAAGTTCTCCAAGTGCTCATTCTAGTTGCGTGAAGTTCAGTTTCTGGGTCACGTGGTGAATTCTGAGGGGATTATGGTAGACCATGCAAAGGTGGAGGCGGTGATGCAATGGAAGTCTCCAAAGACGCCATCCGAGATTCGTAGTTTCTTGGGTTTGGCGGGTTATTATAGGAGATTCATCCAAGACTTCTCCAAGATAGCTTCTCCATTGAGCAAGTTGACCCGTAAGGATGTAAAGTTCGTATAGGGTGTAGAACAGGAGAAGGCATTCGAAGAGTTAAAAACGAGTTTGACGCAAGCTCCAGTTTTGACGTTACTCGAAGGAAGCGAAGACTTGGTGGTCTATTCGGATGCTTCTTATTTAGGGTTGGGTTGCGTGTTGATGCAACGGGTGAAGGTTATAGCCTATGCGTCCCGACAGTTAAAGATCCATGAGGCTAACTACCCTACTCATGATTTGGAGTTGGAAGTTGTGGTCTTTGCATTAAAGATTTGGAGGTACTACTTGTACGGGATGAAGTACACTATCTTTACTAGACCACAAGAGCTTGAAGTACTTCTTTGAGGAAAAGGAATTGAATAGGAGGCAAGGGAGATGGTTGGAGCTCATCAAGGATTATGACTACGAGATCCATTACCATCCAGGTAAGGCCAACATTATGGCCGAAGCCCTTAGTCGAAAGGAGATACCCGAGCCGATTCTGGTGAAGGCTTATTAATTGGTCATGACAGCTGACGTGATGAAGCAGGTCCAAGAGTTTCATGATGAAGCTCTAAAGGAGGATCGGATTAATTCTGAGCGTATGAAGGGTCTAGTCGTAGAATTGGGTGAGAACACTTTGGGAGTTAGAACCCGATCTGGACAGATGTAGGTACCTCGTTATGGGGATCTACAGGGAAAGATTATGGACGAGGCCCATAAGACTAGATACTCGATTCATCCCGGTGCCACAAAGATGTATCAAGATATGAAGAAAGATTATTCATGGCCGGGAATGAAACGCGACATAGCCGAGTATGTGAGCAAGTGCCTTACTTGTTTGCAAGTAAAGGTGTAGCACCAGAAGCCATATGGGAAAATCCAATCATTGGGTATACCCAATTGGAAGGGGGCAGATCACTATGGACTTCATTATGATGTTGCCGCGTACGGCAAGTGGCTACGATGTCATATGGGTGATTGTTGACCGATTGACAAAGAGTGCTTATTTTCTAGCCGATAGTGAGACATATTCATCTGAGAGGTTGGCGGAACTGTTTATCAAGGAGATTGTCACTCCTCATGGCGTACCGGTGTCTATCGTGTCCTACCGCGACACCCGGTTTACGTCTAAGTTTTGAAAGAAATTTCATGATGTGATGGGGACGAGACTACAAATTAGTACAACTTACCACCCTCAGACTGATGGTCAGTCAGAAAGGACCATTCAGACACTGGAAGATATGTTTCGGGCTTGTGTCATTGATTTCGGTGGAAGTTGGGATGAGCACTTACCGTTAGCCGAATTCTCATACAACAACAGCTATCATGCCAGCATTGGTATGCCACCTTATGAGATACTATACGGTAGAAGGTGTAGGACGCTTGTGCGTTGGGGTGAGATTGGGCAGAAAGAGTTGGGAAGCCTTGAAGTGATCGAGGCTACAACTAAAAAGTTGGAGAAAGTCAAGACCTTTACGAAGGCCACAAGTGATAGGCAAAAGTCGTACGCCGACAAGAGGCGTAGGCTGATTTAATTCAAGGTAGGGGATCGAGTTATGTCAAAAGTCTTACTTTGGAAAGAGATCATCTGAATCAAGAAGCGAGGGAAGTTGAGCTCGAGGTATATTGGGTCATTCTGAATCATTGCCCAAGTAGGCGCGGTAGCCTATCAATTGGAGTTACCCGATGAGTTAGGTGGAATTCACCCGATGTTCCATGTATCTCATTTAAGGAAGTTCTTAGCCGACAAGTGTAACACCCAAAAGTTGTCAAAATACATAGGAAGGAAAAGTATCAAATAGAAAATAAAAAGAGACAAAAGTCAAAGGGGGTGTTGTGTAGAATAATACAAAAGTACAAAATAATACTTTTAAAGCAGCATTGCCACCCATGCCATGCCCACTTTCTGCTTTTTTGACTGAAAGGGGAAGAAGAGGGAAAAAGGTGAAGTTCTTTCGAGTTTTCAAGGAGAAAATGGCTGAAATCGAAATTGGAAAGTGTTTAATGAGTTGTTGCTTTAGTTTTAAAGATTTTTGATCATGTAACCGAGTTATACATGTTCTTATGTGTTTAAATGCATTTGGTTATGTGTCCTTGGACATGTATGGGTGTTAGAAGCTTTGAAAAGCTCAAGTTGAAGAGTTTGAACATGAAAGCAACTATGGTGAGTTCTAGACACCGTATTTTTACATGTTTTAACACTTGTTGGGGCTGAAAAAGTATTAAAATGATTTTATAATTTTTAAGACCCGTATGTTTTATGTTGTATTATGATGTGTTATGGATGTTTTTGTGTTGTTTATGCTTAGAATGGTATTAAGAAGCTTAGAATAGGATGAAATGATGTTTGGGACTGAAAATAATTGAGAAGTATGTTAAACAGGTTGCTCATACGCCTATATAAGGCTAATGCGCCTAATTTTGCCTTAGAAAAACTTTAAGTAGTAACATGCGCCCAAACAGGGCTCATGTGCCCAAAATATGGCCTGGAAACACTAAGTATGGGCTTATGCGCCCAAACAATACCCCATGCACCCAAATTATGCCTTAGAATAACTAAGTATAACCCATGCTCCTGAACAATGGTTTATGCGCCTAAAAATCTGACCAAATTCCCTAAGTGTTGGGGTCAGGCACTCCAATAGTGCTCATGCACCCAACATTTTTCGTAGACGCCTAAGTATAGGCTCATGCACCTGAACAGTTCATGTGCCCAAAATTGGAGGAAAAACAGTTAAGTAAAGGGCCATGCGCCCGAATAGTGATAATGCGCCTACATAATCGTCATGCGCCTGCATAGTCCTCATGCGCCCAACACTTAGAAAATTTTCTTGAATTTTGGGAAAAATAGAATTATTAGGGTTTGACCCTAGTTTGACTTTAGGGTCTTAATTGTCATTATTATGGATGGTTATGAGCTGTTCTTATGTTCCATATTATTTATTTTTATATAGCATTACGTGGTGTGTTTACGATCATAAACGTAAAGTATTATCGTTAATAAAAGTGAAAGATTAATGATGGATAAAAGTGGAAAATAAATGAAAGAATGTAAGACTTGCAAGCAAAGGAATGAAGGTGCACGACCATGTTATCGTTAGCTCAATTGTGTGTGGTTTAGCTAACCCAAAGGATGCATGCAGGGTCAATCATTGAGATTGACAGGGACCCTTATAGCATACCCTAGGTGACTAGGTCAGCTTCGTGCATAATGTTCGTGGTTTATTTATAGACCACGGGCCCAACATCAGCTTCGTGCATAATGTTCGGGGTATTACACATTGTTCCATAAGAAAGTGAAAGATAATGGTAAAAGTAAGAAATGAATGAATGCGTATGATAATGATTGACGAAGAAGGTTTACCCTAATGTATGTACGATGCATGCTCACGTACAAAAGTAAAGAAAGTAATTTATTGAAAAGTGTATTTTCATATATAAATTATACAAGGTATTTTAATGCTATTAAAACTAGAACTCACTCAGCAACGCTGTCTTTTATACAGTTTCAGTTAGCAGGTATTTATTGCTGAGGATGGCACAAGGGTGAAGCTATTCGGCGGGGCAAGACTGACAACCATTCACCACTTATGATATTGTTGTTTTGTAATGCAATTAAACAATCTTTTTGTAAATTAAACACTATTGTATTGCTTAACAACAGTATCTATTAATGATAATGAATGCTTTTTGTTAACTTCATTCTGCTGCATAATTTATGAATTATGTATTATTTATGAAATGGTGTGATGATTGTCCAACTGTAAGGTTCTTAGGAACGGGGCCTTACATGTTGGTATCAGAGCTAAAGTTTAAGTGAATTGGTAAAATATTTTTTCCAAAACCTAATCTTAAACTGAGAATGGGACTAAAGGAAGGGGATGTCAGCCCGAGTAGCTACATGCCATCAGGTATTTCTTTTCTTAAAGTTAACCAGCATTATGTGCGTGTGCTATTTGACTTATGTGTTTTAGTAGTTTAGATACTAATAAAGTCAGGATAGGAAATGCTTGGGGTATGAAGAGTGAAATATGTGGCTAATCACAACTTGCCAATATAATTAGGGACTTACTATACTTAACATAAACTGAGCTAGTACCTTGAATGACTATATTAGTGTTTGAAGCTTATAGTGTTTAGAGGATGGCGGGAAGTAGATCATCTAAGGCTTCTAGAGGTGGAGCACCTGGTGGACGTGGTGCTGGACCGCGTATGACAAGGAACAAGGCTAGGGCTGCCGAGATGGCGCTTGTAGAGCCTAAGGTACATCAGTAGGAAGGCGTTGATGAGAGTGTCAATCTGAGGGACTCAGTAAAGGAGGAAGTGGTGGAGGAGGTTCACCAAGTCATGTAAACGATCCTACCGTCTGTGGTGACTAAAGTCATCCGAGCTGTGAGAGAAGATGAGAGGAAGGAGGAAGAGAGGAGGAATACGGCTAGGAAAAAAGAGAATGAAAGGGGTGATGATGAGGATGAGGAGCTAAATGCTCAAAAGGCAGCCTCCAGTGATGAGGCGGAAGTAGTAGTGCAGGAAAACGTAAAAGGATGCAGTTATGGGGCATTCCAACAATGTAAACTCCCGACTTTTGATGCCAATGGTAATGCTACTGCCACTCACCGCTGGGTAAGGCAGATGGATGTAGTGTTGGAGATTAGTGAGTGTCGCGAGGACCAAAAAGCGAAGTTCGCCACTCACTCTTTTGTTGACTCGGCATCGTGTTGGTGGACAATATTGTCCAAGCCGAGGGTGCAGCGCCATAGGAAGGATGAGATGGAAAGTGCTAAACAAATTGGCGATTGAGGAGTTTCGTCCTCATCGGGAACTCGACAAGATTGAGAAGGAATTCCTATAGTTTGAGGCGGGAACCATTACCCACCAGCAATACACCACCAAATTCAACGAAATGGCAAGGCTGGTGCCGGATCAGGTGACACCGGTGTCAAGGAAGATCAAGAGGTACATCCAGGGATTGCTGGCTGATATTCGCAGGCATCTTATCAGTGCTCAGCTAGGTACCTTTCGAACGGTTGTAGACCTGGCAGGTAGGTTGTATGATGAGTGAGAGGAGACTGCGGTGGAGGCGAAGAAGATGGGTGGAGGTGATGAGAACTGGAATGGGAAGCGTTTGGGCATGGTGGTTTCACCCTAGAAAACAAGCAGGCGAGAGTGGATGATCAACGGGTGATGGCATCAGACTCAGGGATGAAGAAGTGTGGTACGTGCGGGAAGGAGCATACGAGCGAGTACAGGCTGGGATTGAATGTGTGCTTCAAGTGTGGAAAGCCTGGCCAGATTGCTAGAGACTGTAGGGTGTTAATGTGTTATAGTTGTGGCGAGGAGGGCCACGTGAACAAGGACCGTAAGAAGTCGAAGGCAGAGAGTTCTGGGGTGAAGAAGAAGCCGAAGGAAGGACAACAAAGGACGAGTGCTAGAGATTTCACAATGACCCAGGAGGAGGTCAGAGTGGACCCCAATGTTGTATCAGGTATGTTTCTAGTAAACCAAACTTGTGCCTTGGTGTTAATTGATTCTTGTGCTAGTAGGAGTTTCAACTCTACTACTTTCTGTGTTAAATTACCTAGTAGTAGTAGAAGTACTGATGAACCTTTTGACATAGAAACTACTATTGGTAAGTTTACTAGAATTACTGATTTGATAGAGGACTGTGCCATAGAACTAGAAGGTCATAGGTTTCCTACTAAATTACATGTGATGCCCCTAAGCGGATTTGATGTAGTACTAGGGATGGAATGGTTAGTGATCTATGAGGCGAATATTATGTGTCGAAAGAAGATGATTCGATTAATTGCGCCTGATGGAAACTTGGTGACGGTCTACGGTGATTGCGTTACTATGGTTCCAAAGGTGATATCGATGGCGGTGGTGGGGAAGTACATGAGACATAGATGTAGTGCCTACCTTGCCTAGGCAAAAGATGTGGATGCGTTAGTATGACAATTGTCTTATGTACCAATGGTACGTGACTTTCCAGACATGTTTCCAGAAGATTTACCAGGTGTGCCCCCGGATCGCGAGATTGAGTTTCAGATTGATCTGATACCCAATGCTCAACCTGTTGCCAAAGCACCGTATCGATTAGCTCCGACTGAGATGAATGAACTCATGGATCAACTTCAGGAGTTAATGGATAAAGGATTTATTCGACTGAGTATCTCTCCATGGGGTGCTCCGGTCTTGTTTGTTAAGAAGAAAGACAGTAGTATGAGGATGTGTATAGACTACCGGGAGTTAAACAAGTTGACGGTAAAGAATCGTTATCCATTACCGAGAATTGATGACTTGTTTGATCAGCTTCAAGGTGCCAGTTGGTTCTCGGGGATAAATCTTCGATCTGGCTATCATCAACTGATGGTGAAGGAGTGAGATATACCTAGGACAGCTTTTGGTACGCGTTATGGACACTAAGAGTTTCTCGTTATGCCTTTCGGTTTGAGTAACGCGCCAACTGCCTCTATGAATCTGATGAATCGAGTGTGTTGGCTCATATTACATAAATCAGTGATTGTATTTATTGATGATATCCTGATTTATTCGAAGAGCAAGGAAGAACATGCCGACCACATATGTGAAGTATTAGAGACACTTAGAAGAGAAAAGTTATATGCTAAATTCTCTAAGTGTGTTTTCTGGTTGCGCGAAGTTCAATTTTTAGGTCACGTGTTGAACGCTGAAGGAATTATGGTGGACCTAGTAAAGGTTGAGGTGGTGATGCAATTGAAATGTACAAAGACGGCATCCTAGATTCGTAGTTTCTTATGTTTGGCGGGTTATTACAGGAGGTTCATCCAGGACTTTTCCAAGATAGCCTCACCTTTGACTAAATTGACTCGCAAGGACGTGCAGTTTGTATGGGGTCGGGAAAAGGAGAGTGCTTTTAAGGAGTTAAGATGAGATTGACTCAAGCTCCTGTCTTGACATTACCCGAGGGGAGTCAAGACTTAGTGGTGTGTTCAGATGCTTCTTATTCGGGACTAGGTTGCGTGTTGATGCAGCGTGGAAGGGTAATAGCTTATGCATCCCGACAGCTGAAAACCCATAAAGTCAAATACCTTACCCATGATTTGGAGTTAGCGGCTGTGGTCTTCGCGTTGAAGATTTGGAGGCACTACTTATACGGGACGATGTGCACCATCTTCATGGACCACAAAAGCTTGAAGTATTTTTTCGAGCAAAAGGACCTTAACATGAGGCAAAGGAGATGTTTAGAGCTCATCAAAGACTATGACTGTGAGATTCATTATCATCTAGGTAAGGCCAACGTGGTGGCCGATGCCATTAGGCGAAAGGAGAGACCCGAGCCGATTCAGGTGAAGGCTTATGGAGAACCCGACACAAGCGAATGTGGATACCTCCTTATGGAGACCTACGAGGCGGATTATGGAAGAAGCTCATAAAACTTAATACTCCATTCATCCTGGTGCACCAAGATGTATCAAGACATGAGGAAGGACTATTAGTGGCCGGGTATGAAGCATGACGTGGTGGAGTATGTGAGTAAGTGCCTTACTTGTTTGCAAGTGAAGGTAGAACATCAGAAGCCATACTGGAAGATCCAACCGTTGGATATACCCAAGTGGAAGTGGGAGCACATCACCATGGACTTCATTACGAAGTTACCCCGCACGGCGAGGGTATACGATACCATTTGGGTGATTGTTAATCGACTAACGAAGAGTGCTTATTTCCTACCGATCCACGACATGTATTCATCCAAGAGGTTGGCGGATCTGTTCATTAAAGAGATTGTAACTCGTCACGGTTTGCCTGTGTCTATTGTGTCTGATCGTGACACTCGGTTCACAACAATGTTTTGGAAGAGATTCCATGATGCGATGGGGACGAGGCTACACATTAGCACAACTTAATATCCTCAGACAGATGGTCAGTCTGAAAGGACAATCCAGACGCTCGAGGAAATGCTTTGAGCATGCGTGATCGATTTTGGAGGAAGTTAGGATGATCACTTCCCGTTACGAGAATTCTCGTATAACAACAGCTACCATGCCATCATTGGCATGCCACCGTACAAGATGCTATACGGTAGAAGATGTAGAACGCCCGTATGTTGGGGAGACATTGGGCAGAAGGAGTTAGGAGGTGTTGACATAATAGAGGCTACGACTGAAAAGTTAGAAAAGATTAAAGCCTTTATGAAGGCGGCAAAGGTTAGACAGAAGTCGTCTGCTGATAAAAGGCGAAGACCGATTGAGTTCAACGTGGGTGAAACAGTCATATTGAAGGTCTCACCATGGAAGGGAATCATCCAGTTCAGGAATGAGGTAAGCTAAGCCCGAGATACGTAGGACCTTTCCGAATCATCGTATGAGTAGGAGAGGTGGCCTATCGGTTAGAATTGCCATATGAGTTAAGTGGAAATTCATCCCACATTCCATGTACCCATCTAAGGAAGTGCTTAGCTGACGAGGACATGATTGTACCACTGGAGGATATCGAGGTGGATGAACGGCTCAATTATGTAGAGCAGCCAGTGGCAATCATCGACCGGAAGGAGAATATATTAAGGAACAAAATGGTTCCACTGGTGCGTGTGAAGTGGAAACACCAAAAGGGTTCGGAGTCTACGTGGGAGACTGAGGAAGAGATAAGACAGCATTACCCACAGTTATTCGAAGAATGATAGGTTTCGGGGACAAAACCTCTTTAAGGGGGTAGACTTGTAACACCCGAAAATTATGAAAATAAATAGAAAGGAAAGTATCAAATAGAAAAAAAAAGAGACAAAAGTCAAAGGGGGGTGTTGTGTAGAATAATACAAAACTACAAAATAATACTTTTAAAGGGGCATGGCCGCCCATGCCATGCCCACTTTATGCTTTTTCAACTAAAAGGGGAAGAAGAAGGAAAAAGGTGAAGTTCTTCCGGGTTTTCAAGGAGAAAAGGGCTAAAATCGAAATTGGTAAGTGTTTTATGAGTTGTTGGTTTGGTTTTAAGGATTTTTGACCATGTAACCAAGTTATACATGTTCTTATGTGTTTAAATGCATTCGGTTATGTGTCCTTGGACATGTATAGGTGTTGGAAGCTTTGAAAAGCTCAAGTTCAAGAGTTTGAACTTGAAAGCAGCTAAGGTGCGTTCTAGACCCCATATTTTTACATGTTTTAAGACTTCTTAGGGCTGAAAATGTATTGAAATGATTTTATAATTTTTAAGCATGTGTACCCGTATGTTTTATGTTGTATTATGTGTTGGGTTTGTTGGCCCTTAACAATGTTGTTTAACCATTTAAACAAGAAAAACGCAGCGGATTAAACTCTTAATTTCATGTTTTATAACCTGAAATATAAAGTTCATTTTATTGTTTCAACAAACCCAAATCATAAGGATCATTCATATGTGTATGAACTAGCTATCAAAAGAAGTAAACAACCAAACAACATCAACAATCTATCTTCCAAAGGCTGCTGAAAGTGTGAATGAAACCCCTTCTTTTAGAGCTGCTAAAAACGTGGTTGAGGTGAAGAAATTGCTGCTCTTGAATGGCCAAAACACCAAAGGAGATGTCCTCAAGTGCTCATACCCACAAGCCCTCTTAGCAACACCCTTTTGCTAGGTTTTGTACACCCAAAATCGACCAA
>BJCO01369610.1:0-14789 GCA_018326465.1 Flaveria floridana | reverse complement strand
TATATATATATATATATATATATAAACATCCAAACTATACGAATTGTATACAAAAAGCAAAACAAAAAGGCAAAAGAGAAAAACAAACATAAGGAGCAAAAAAAGCCAAAAGGTCATATAGGAATAAAAAGATGTCAATGTGCACAATAATAGAAGATAAGTCATAGACATACATACTATATGATAATATTTTTCTCTTTGAGAATATGTTATGACACAGGAGGCAAAATCAAAAGATGGGGCATTTAAGTCCGAGTTGGCATGTAAGTCTTAAACATCTTGCGAGGGCAAAACATAAGTCCGACTGCTAGTTAATAAGTCCTACAACTTGTTAGTATTCTGTGTTCAAAAATGTTTCTCGTGCTAGTTATGCTCAAATAGAAATTATCTAAGCCAATAATTGACTCTGAAAAAGCTGATTAGAAGTGAAAGCTTTAAGTCAAATTGAGGTGACTTGAAATCTTGAAAGTTTCTTCATACTTGAAGCTGGATAAGAGTTTTACAGAAGTTTTGGTTATGGGATCCACTGAATTCATATAACTTACCCAAAAATATGATAAATATCACAGCTTATGTGTCTAAGTAAAACTTGAACTCTAAGTTTAAAGTGGATACAATATATTGACAATCGACGTAACCAATCTTATTTAAAATAATACTAGATGATGATTAAAGAACAATTTCTAAGAAATATGATCTTACACTTGAAAATTTTTCAAAAATATTTAAGTTATTAGAATAGTTATTGTGTTATTTTTGGTTATGTAAAGAAGTGTATTTTATTTACTTTTTTTTATTTAGTTTTACAAAATGTTCAAAATTAAGGGTGTTTCAATAATTGTAAACACTTAGTTAAACGTAATCATTTTCATAAAAAATAAAAAGGCTCAATAGGGATGATTAAAATTGAAAAATATTACAAAGTTAAAACTTTCAAAAGAAAAATAAACTTTTCGCGCGAAGGATTCATATCATGCGGCAAAATTATCATGCGAGAACTCTGACTTCTTGAAGTCTAGTGTAGGTTGGACTCATCGGCATGTCGGTGTTTTTCTTAGTATATTATATTTTGTGTATTTGTAGTGCAGCGAAGCTACGGACGAACCTATAGGTTCGCCTGGAAGTCTTAGTTAGAGTCTGTATAGGTAGTTACCGGGCGAATTTGTTGTGTTGTCCGGCGAATGTATAGGTTGGTGGTCAAGACAGATTTGCTCACCAGTGAATCTGTCAGTGAATCTAGACTCTGCACTATATATTGTAATATTTGCTCATTCTAATGCAAGTTTTGCCATTCTATCAAACCCTATGTGTGTGTTGTGACGACTAGAGGTGCTAGGATCATATTTCATTCATCTTTGTAGCTTTATATACTCTATTGAGTGTGATTTGATCTTTATATTGCTTATTGTGTGAGATTTCATCATGGTTCATTGATTATCAGTGGGATTTGCACTTCTTATTGATCATTGCACTATTATTAAGATCAATATGGACCAACAATATGGTATCAGCGCCTTAGTGCTCTTGATTGTTTGAGTTTTTGGGGTTTTTATGTGCAAAACCTGTTTGATAAATTTCGTAGCTGTTGATTGTGTTTATGATATGGAAATTGATTGAGGATTGTAGTTTTTAGTGGTAGGAAGATGTAGAAACAAGTGGATCGTAAATTGGTTGAGTTTTGGGGTAGTTTTGGTTGATTTCATGTTGCAGAAGGTGTTTCCCGTAGGTCAGCGAACCTACACATTCATCCAGCGAACCTGTACATTCGACGAGCGAATCTATGTAGATTTAATTTTTTGAGTTTTTGTATTTTGTTTCTAGTGAATCTACCAATTTTTGAACAAAACTTCACCATTTGTGTTTGGTTTGCAAGCGATCTTGCTGCCAAACCTAATTTAGAACGAAGGTTTTGTCAGCGCCGAGCAAACCTGCTCAGCGAATCTGTTTACTCGTGCACACGTCGAGCGAACCTGCTGCCTGACTGCCGAGCAAACCTGTGTAGATTCTCCTGAGTGAATCTACGAGTGAACTTGTTAGTTCTCTATGAATCTAAGTTCTGTATTCATGATGACAACAACGAACATCACCGTGACTGATTTGGAAGGTGTTGCACCTAATAGGCCACCGAGGCTTATTAATGGTGATAATTTTGAGGACTGGAAACATTGTTTGAAGGCTTTCTTCTTCTACAAGATCACAGTCAGTGGGAATCGATTATGAATGGACCTCATAGACCAACAACCACTGTTGGAGTTGTCACTACACCAACCACAAACCCAGCTACTTTCACTGAGACTGATATCAAGCTACTAGATCGAGACAAGAAGGCTCTTGGTGCTTTGATTCTGTGTTTACATCAAGACATTTACAACAGATTTGCTGAACACACTACTGCTAAGGACTTGTATGATGCAATGAGTGAGTTTTATGATGGTAATGATGATCTGAAGAAGGACAAGAAAGCTTAGGCTAAGAAGGAGTTCAATTCATTCATGGGATACAAGCATGAGAACCATACTAACATAACAAACTAGTTCTTATCAGTCTCTAGCAACCTTAAGAAGTATGATGAACAATTGGGAAACCATGAGCAGGTCACAAAGCTGTTAGACTCACTTCCACCCCAATGGAGTCTGCAAATCAAACTGCTGAAGCAAGAAAGAAACTTTGCTGACTACAAGCTTATGGATGTGATAAATAAGCTTAAGTATTTTGATCTGGATATTAAGAGAAGGGAATACAATCAGTCCATGGTGCCAGCTAATGTTCCACCTCAGAATGCTGCATTGATTTCATCCGCTGCAAACTAACAATCTTATGGTGCAGCTTATGGAGGTTCATCAAGTTATGGTGGTTCTTTAAAGTCTAGTGGTGGTTCTACTAGTGCTGGTGCTAGCTCAAATGCTTTAGTCACCACTCAGATTCCATCTAATACAATGGCACTGTTTGGAATGTTTGTTCATAGTTATGAAGCTTTAGTTGCTGGTGAATTGAGAGGAAAAGGAATGACTGCTTAGGACATGTATCAGGTGGATCCTGATGATCTTGAGGAGACTGATATCCAGTGGTAAATGGCTATGCTCACCCTTCATGCTAGGAGGTTCATGGAAAGGACAGGTAGAAGAAACTTTGGAAGCCAGGGTTAGAACAACAGACTTGGGTATGATAAGTCTAAGTTCAGGTGTTTCAACTGCAAGTAACTTGGTCACTTCAAGAGAGAGTGTCCAACTCCCATTATTACAAAACTAGTTAACTCCGGAAGCTCAAGAGTCATCCGAATCCTAGACAAGGTGGAAGAGGTTAAACCAAAGAAGGAAACTGGATTTCTCACCAACTTTGATTGGAGTGCTGAAATTGAAGAGTCTAAGGAAGAGATCAACGATGCATTGATTGCTGAAATTATTGAGTCTGAGGATGATTACACTGAGACTTTTGATCTGTTTAAAGAGTTCTGGGGTGAAACTTGTGATAATATAGCTCAGGGTGTTGCTGGTGTTGAAGCTGTTGTGTCTGAAGTGGTTGAAGTTGAAGAGATTCAGGAAGAAGTTGTTCATGCAGGTCTTGTTTTGTGAAGCTGTGGTTCTTGAGGACAAGGTTGGAGAGGTGCCCGGATTGGATGTTGAAAAGGATGTTGGGAAAGCTGTTGGTGGATCGAAGATTGCTGATGCTCAAGCTGACAAACTGGAATGCCAAAGCTGGACATGAAAGCTGTGATCCAAGAAGCCAAGCAAGCAGCTGTGGAGGAATACAAGAAGACCACTCTCGTATGCTGATGTGATCATGCTCTCGTAGCAGATATGTGTTCCTTATGAAATGATTGAAGATATGTGTTCCTTTGCTTGTAAAATCCATTTAATTGGAATATATAAGGCTAATAGGTTGTTAATAAATAATGAAAATGACTTAAAAAGAACTAACAAAGAGCTTAAGATGAATGAGTCAAAATATTTTGTCAAATTGAGAGAAGCTTTAAAAGAAAATGAACATCTAAAAAGGACTCTTTTAGAAAAGAATAGTGAAGTGAATTATTTAACTGAAAAAGTCGCACTTGTAGAGTTTGAAACCAGAAAGCTTAAAAATAAATTAGAATCATGCACATTGTCGAGCATGAAAAGGGAGGAATTGTGCAAAAGACAACGGGGGGCTAGAATCAAGACCGGGTTTAGTATTGAAGGTGATGCACATGTTTATCTTCCACCTAGTACTTTCTGTTTTCTCCTACACCTACTCCTCATCCTTCAAATGAGTTGATACAAGAGATTATATGGAATGATACTAACAGTCTCTTTGCAGGTTTAGAGGGAGTAAACCGTAAGGAGGTGCGAGAAGAGTATGATTATGGTGCTAGTAGTGGTCTTGGCAGCTCTAGTAACCCTAGTTTAAATTCCAAGAAGTCTATTATAGACATTAGTTTAAGTAGATTTGTTCCTTCTAGCAATGTTTTAAATTTAGACAATAGTTATTGTAATCTTAATTTTGGTTGTTCTACTTCAAACTTTGATGAATCGAATCGTGATGATATTAATGATAATTGTGTGAATAATAAATCAGAGCTTTGAGGTCATGTCTCTGAACATCAAACAAAAACAAATTGTTTTCAAAAGTTCTTTTTTCATCTAATTCCATCTTTTACTCCAACAAGAATTTCAAAACCTAAAGATAAGGAATCATCTTCTTCAACTGAAAACATGACTAATAAAACCGAACCAGAACCTACTAATGTAAAAGTCACAACAGGTAAGTCAAAAGAGCCTTATGACTCTTACAGCGATTCTGATTCACATTTATCTGAATGTGAAGAAGAGATATCTATAGATAGAATTCCTTTATCTAAAAATTCAAAGATAAGTTTGAAATGCCATTGTTTTAGATGTGGAAAGGATGATCATATGGTTAATCATTGGCCTGAGATAGTTGGCAGTAGCATGCAGAATAGACCTTTAGGAAATAGATTTAAAACATTTGTTAATGATATTTCCTACAAAAGATCTACAATTCAAAGACCTAAGCACACTAAGACTTGGGTCCCAATTTCCAAACCTAATTGATCCCTTTCAAATGCTAGGAACATTCTAGAGCCATTGTAAGTAGTTATTGGCATGTAGATAGTGGATGTTCTACGCATATGACCGGGTTGAAGGATCTGCTGAGTAATTACAGGATCATTGATGGAGGCTATATGGGTTTTGCTGGAAACAAGAAAGGTTGAAAGATGATTGGCCAAGGAGATGTCTTAAATAGTTCACTAACCATGGAGAAAGTTAACTATGTTCCAGAGCTGGCGTTCAATCTTCTTAGTGTATCACATATCTGTGAAAGGATATTCCAGTGCTGTTCCTCGCAAATAAATGCATGTTCCTGAAGCTAGAGTTTCCTATCCTTGAAGTGTTGGTTATCATGAGAGCTCCAAGGCGAAATGATACCTGTTTGCTAAATATGGGATCAAAGGCATCTACTTCTACTATGACTCTAAAGCTTCTTCTTATGAATCTTTTCAGTGGCATAGACGATTGGGGCATACTAATTTCAAATTAATTAATAAGTTGGTTAAGAACAATTTGGTAAGGGGACTACCACTGAAAGATTATTCTGTGGTAGAGAAGTGCATGGCTTGTGCTAAAAGAAAACAGCACAAAAAGCCACACAAACTTAAAATTCAAAATTCAATTTCTCATCCCCTCGAATTGTTACATACTGACTTATTTGGCCCTATCAGTGTCAAATCAATTGCTAAGAAATCATATTGTTTGGTTGTCACAGATGACTATTCAAGATACTCATGGGTGAGATTTCTAGCACACAAGAGCGAGACTGCTAAGGAATTGATGAAACTGATTCCTTTGATTGAAGTCCTTGGGAAAAGAAAGGTTCAAGCCATCAGAAGTGACAATAGAACTGAGTTCAAAAACCATATTTTCGATTCTTTCTGTGAGCAAAGAGGTATTCTCATACAGTTTAGTGCTGCTAGGACACCACAACAAAATGGTGTTGCTGAAAGGAAGAATCATACTCTTGTGGAAGCAGCCAGAACTATGATGATTGAGTCAAAGCTTCAAAACATCTTCTGACCAGAAGTAGTCAATTATGCAGCTTATGTTCTGAATCGGGTACTAATCGTGAAAAGGAAGATGAAGACATCATATCAACTGTTTCGTGGAATTAAGCCTTTAATCGATTTTCTGAGCCCTTTTGGATGCTCTTGTACTCTACTTAATACTCAAGATTAGAAGACGAAGTTTGGAGTTGTCTCTGACAAATGTTTCTTTGTCGGGTACTCGGAAATACAAAATGCGTATCGTGTGTACAACAAACGGATGCGGATTGTGCAAGAATCCTACAATGTTGATTGGCAAGAATCAAACTCTACAAGCATTGGAAGTGAACCAACATCATTTTATGATTCTACCACTATCTTCAAATCATTCAATCTCATAATCCCTGATGATGATGCTATCATTCCTCATTCATCAATTAATCTCATTCCATCACAACCACAACCATCATTTGATCCATTACCTCCTACCTTATTTGATATTCCATCCCCACCACCACAATCTAATCCAATTCCTCCATAAGATATTCCATCCATATCATATTCTAATCCAATTCCATCTACCGATCCAATTCCCCCTACAAGTTCATCCATTCCATCACAACCTATTCTATCTCAACCGTCAAATTCCGCGTCCACATCACAATCCAATCCCCTACTACTTAACACAAACTTCAAAACTTTGAAAGACCATCCACATGATTACATCATTGGATCAATTACTGATGGCGTGAGGACTCGGAGTCAGAGTGGGTTGATTAATGAGTGCCTCTATGCAGCTTTCTTATCTCGGATCATTCTGAAGAATTATAAATAGGCACTTGAAGATCCAAGTTGGGTTGATTCTATGCAAATGGAGTTGCAACAATTTAGGAAGTTGAAGGTTTGTGAGTTAGTTGATCTTCCTCCAAACAAGTGCCCCATTGGTACCAAGTGGGTGTTCAGGAACAAGCCGGATGATCAAGGTGTAGTTGTCAGAAACAAAGCCCAATTGGTTGTTCAGGAATTTGCTCAGGAGGAGGGGATAGACTACACTAAAGTGTTTGCTCTAGTTGCTCGCATCGAAGCTATAAGAATCTTTCTTGTACATACTGCTCACAAGAACTTCAAAGTTTTTCAGATGGATGTGAAGTGTGCATTTTTATATGAAGAAATTGATGAAGAGATCTACATATGTCAACTGCCGGGTTCCGAGGATCCAGATTATCCAGACAAGGTGTAGAAGTTAGATAAATCATTGTATGGGTTGCATCAAGCTCCCCGTATCTGGTATGAGACCCTGACACAGTATCTGCTCAGCAAAGGTTTCTCTCGTGGGTCTATAGATATGACACTGTTTAAGAAGGAAGTTGATGGTGAGATGCTGATAGTTCAAGTGTATGTTGATGATATTATCTTCGGGTTGACGAATGAGAAGCTGTGTAGAGAATTTGAAGAGGTGATGAAAGATCACTTCGAAATGAGCATGATGGGGGAGATATGCTTCTTCTTAGGGTTGCAGGTGGAATAGAAACCTAATGGCATTCTTATTCACCAAGAGAATTATATCAAAGAAATTCTTACAAAGTTCAACATGGATAACTCAGATCTAGAACTGATTCCCTTCACTGCTTAGACATGCTTGACTCCAGATGAAAATGGGAAGTCCGTGGATGCTCATCATTATCGTTCGATGATCGGTTCTCTCATGTATCTTACATCAAGTCGACCAGATATTACATTCGCAGTGTGCTACTGTGCGTGTTTTTAGGCTAATCCCAAAGAATCACATGAAAAACTGTTCAACGCATTTTTTGTTACCTTAAGGGTTCCTCCCATTTGGGGATTTGGTACCCAGAATGTGGGAACTTTGACCTACATGCTTGTTCTGATAGTTATGATGGTGGTTGCAGGATAAACAGAAAGTCAGTCACCGGTGGATGTCAATATCTTAGAGACTGTCATGTTTCATGGCAAAGCAAGAAGCAAACAATAGTATCCTTGTCCATAGGAGAAACTGAATACATTGCTGCATCATGTTGTTGTTGCTAAGTGCTTTGGATTCAACATCAAATGATGGATTATAGCCTCAATTTCCTTCATACACCACTATTCTATGACAATGAAGCTGCAGTTGGAATTGCCAAGAATCCGGTTCATCACACAAGGACCAAACACATAGAAACAAGAATGCATGCCATCCGTGATGCTCAGGAAAAGGGGTTCATTGATATTATGTGTATTGAATCAAGGAAACAAAAATCAGATCTTTTCATAATAACATTTGAGAAACCACATTTTTATAAACTGATCTCCATCTTGGGATTAATATCCTTCTGAAAACCTTTTCTGAGAAAGATATCTATTTAATGTGTAAATATGTAAATATTAACTTTTAATTTTATGCTTTAAGAATCTTTGTTTCCCATATTCCTTCACTTATTTTATCCTTATTTTTATTCCATTTCATTTCCTCAGAAAATTAAAAAAATATTGAAAAATAGAAATTTCCTATTAGATAGCTATCAAATAGAAATTTCAGGGGAGAATAAGAATAAACTTTTAATAGTTTTTCAAATTTTTTTTATGTTTCAGGAACCCCATGAAAATGAGACTTAGAAGGAGGTCAGAAGACTTGTGCTTGGGATATGCAAGATAGACTCAACCGGAAAATGAAGTAAACGGTGATCTTGTGGCCAAACATAAAGTTCAAGCACTCGATGATAAGGGTTATCTCCATGACATGATTGGCCTACACAAAGTTAAAAGTCCTTGTCAAAAACGGGTTGAGAGTTTCAAAATCTTTGCTTTGATTTTCCCAAATATCCCAAATCACCCTAACCCTAGCCCTAAATTGAGCTTCTAGTCAATAAAACAAAAATGATGCTAGTGTTGCTCTTTAGAAAAGCCTCTGAGTTGAGCTTCTCGTCAGTTCCTCAGAAATTTATTTTCGCATGCTTATCTCCTCTACTTTGTGTGAACAATGACCTGGAGTGGTGGGCTTCTCTGATATACGTAAGTATAGACCTGAAGTTCGTCAACATGTTCAGATAATCATCTCCTCTGCTTTGTGTGAACAATGACTTGGAGCTCTCATCATCTGCCCCCATATAAAAGTCATAATGTTTCCAACAATCAAATAGGCTCATTGTCGAAAGCTCCACTCCAAAGTTCATTAAGGCACTCACAATGGTTCTCAATTAATCATTGTCTTTGCCAAAGTTTAAAGAGCATCAAGCTTCAAGAAAAGAACAATATTCAAAGTTGTTTCTTCAAGAAAAATCAAGCAAAGTCAATAATATTGCTCAATAAGCCCTGATGACGGAATAAGTTCTTTGCCAAATGTCTGTGGGGACCGAGTTGCCAGAGATTCTTTAATCAAACTGAAAACATGATGAAAGAAGCTGCAGATTGCTTGTTGAAAAGAATAAGGCATGGTTTTAAATGGACAAACATATCTACAATCTCGCCAATCTATGACTCTCCGGATATTTCTCGCAAAATACTAAAAATATCATTTTTAGTTTTATTTTATTTTATTTTATTTTATTTTATTTTGTTTTATTTTATGTTGTTTTGAGTGTTGGATTTGTGGGGCGGAAAAGTATTCAAAAAGTCATTTTATTTTTTAAATATATATACAAAAATTATAAAAATATTAAAATTTAGAAAATTCAAAAAGATTTTAAGTTTTTAGTTCCAGCAAATCTATAAGCGAATCAATAGATTCGCCCGGCACAGTGTTATTTGATCATGATCTACTTTTGATTTATGGTGCCGAGCGAACCCTTAGATTCGCTGCTGAGCGAATCTAAGGGGTTTATATACACCTAGGTAGCGAATCAGTTTAGCTCATTCGCTAAACTGTTGAAGCCGGTTCTTGCTACCCCTGAGATTCGATCATCAAACCTTGTTATTTCCATTGCATTCTTGCATTTCTAGTCATGCAGGTATCATGTTCGATCCCTAATCATGTGTTTAAACAAGTTATTATCTGCTTAATTGCCTTCAAATCGAACCCATGTGCCCTAAAACTCCAATTCCCATAGTTAGATATCTTAGGGCTTGAATGTTGTGATAAAACTCTTTAAAAGGCATTGGTAATGTACCTAAGTAGGTGATTGTGTGTTCTAAATGTGTGTTCTAAATGGTTGCTTTAATGTTTCTAGTCTTAGTTAAAGATTTTAGGGTTCGAGAGAATCTATGGATCTTTGAGCGAATCTGAATGAAAGTTCATACCATCGAGCGAATCTGTGATGTTATGCTATCCGCGCACATACCACAGATTCGCCTGATGCTTCCGAACGAATTTATAAGTTCGCTCAGACAAATATGCTGTGTCTGACTGTCAGCGAATCTATAGATTCTCTAAGTCAAAAATTAACTTCGCTGGGCAGCGAATCTGTAGTTTGGATAGCAAATCTATGAATTTTTCAGATTTTTAAATTTTTTATGGATTTAAATGTTACATTATAACTGACCAATTTCCGTTTTGCATTTCAGTTATTATGTCGACCTTATATTTTGAAGAGAAGCACTATATTTGTGCGTTGCTGAATAAGAATCACCCGAAAGCCTCCGAATTCAAAGACTGCATTAAATGGCTCAAATCTTCAAAGATCTACCATGCTACTTCCTGCTCCCCTACTGTATATGAGCCTCAAATTCGAGATTTCTGGAGGCATGCTAAGTTGAATATGGGTGTTTCTCCACATCAAATTAGTTCTATGGTGCATGGACACGATATAGCATTCTCTGAAGCTGATTTGGCCAGGATTCTACACTTAGAGGAGGACTGTGGTGATGAGGTTGTTATGACAGAGTCTCAGATCTTCGGGGCATTCAGGACCGCAAGATATGAGGGTCCTCAGCTTGATTCCAAAAAGGAAGTCAAGAAGTCATATTTGCTGGGTGAATAGAGGTACATTGCCTATGTTTTCATTATGTGTCTGGATCACTGGAAGGGTGGTACAGATGGGCTGAATCTGGACTGGGCAAGGGCCATGATGTTATTTGGCAAGGGTGAAATGGCGAACATTGCCAAGCTGATCTTCAACTACATGATTAAGAATATTCATGCAACCAAGAAGGAGAAGTGGCTATTATACCCCAGGTTTATATAAGTGATTATCAACGATCTCAAGCCTGATTTGTCGATATATGGAGATATATTCTGAATATAGCCGATGAATACGATGATATTTTTGGATTGCAAATCTATGCGTCATGATTGTATGGGTAGAAAAGCATATCTGTGGGAAAACATGTATCCGGAGGAAAGGCGGCCACATATCAAAAGGTTATCTGAGTTGGAGAATAAGAGGGTAGCTGAGACATTTGAACAAACTGAGAAAGACATTAAGAAAAGGAAGAGGTACGCTAAAGAGAAGGATTATACATTAGATAAAGAGATTGATAAGGTGCAAGCTGAGTTGAATATTGAAAAGGAAAAGAGGTCAAAAAGGAAGGCTGATGTGTGTTCTAGTTCTCAGACTGAGAGGAGAACTAAGAAAAGGCATGAGGCACCATTTGTGCCTACCAAAAGTTCTAGTGTTGATCTTGGTAGTGAATTGGCTGAACTAAAGGTTAAATATGCTGAGTTAGAAAGGAGAGACAAGGAGAAAGGAGACGTTATTAAAGGGATGGCAAGGATGGTAAAGGATCAACAATATTTGCTGGTTAGATTGTTCAGGGAAATGAATGAGTTGAAAAAGAAAGCCGGGTTAGAACTAGCAATGTGAAATGCTGAGATTCAAAGTCTAATGGATGCCAATAAACACCCGTTAATGAAGTATGGAGGTTTGTCTAGGTTTACTGAGGATGTGAATCAAATGGGCATTGATATGGACACATTTACTGGACCAGAGATTGTGGTTGGATCGGGTCAGGAGTTTAAGCTATTTGATGAGCCTGATAAGGCAATTGAGGTTGGTAATGATGAAGAGGCTGAAGACGATCCGAAGGATGAGCCAGAGTCGTACAATGTTGAGGAGAAAAAGGTTACCTATCTATGTCTTAAAGAGCCTGGGGGCAATGAGTACGTAGATCTAGATTTGTTTGATTGGTTCAACAAGGAGCCAGCAAAGGTGAAAGAAACTCCTCTGATCCAGCACCTAGAGGAACCAAACACAAAGCTGCTGGACAGAAAAATCATTTCATGGAAGTACAATGCCTTGGTAGATACTTATATCATAAAGAGAAGAGGTGGAGACATCAGCTACATAAAACACCGCAAGCCCTTCAGTACCCTCCCTCGATGGGATCTGAGGAAGCTAGCTGAACTCCCTCTGCTTAATAAGATGGACAGTCCTCAGGCAAAAGCATTTGAAGTTGTTCTACAAAAGGCAGAAGAGGGTAACTTCATCTCTTTTGGATATCAGAAGCCAACAAAGAGAAAATTCAAGAATGACAAACAGTGGGTTTCATGAAAGGGAAAGGTTGTGTTGCAAGTAAAGTCGCCAAAGATAATGAATCAAGTTAGAGTTCCTGACACACAGCCTCCGAGGTTACAAAAATTTGTGAAGTGGTTTTACGATAATAACACCGGGGAAGCTGTCATTAGATTGAAAGGCAATGATAGGCCAGAGATCAGACTATTTGATCCTATGGAAGTATTCTCATTTTATGATGAAGATCTTAAAGTGTTATGTGAAAATGAGATTAATTCTGGGGCTGGGGAGGACACAATGCTGGAAGCTAGTTTTTTTGTCAGAGTTACTAACAAGGCAAAGGGTGTTAGAGCTGAAATTAAAAGGTTGGATGAGAAAGTTAGGAAGGCAGATGAGCAGAAGATGGATATGGATAATCTGGCCAGACAGATCGATCAGTCCATAGAAAAGAGATTTGAAAAGCGCACCGAAACAGAAGCCAGTGGTTCAGGAGCAGAGACTGTCATTATAGCTGAAAAGGAACCAGTTCAAGTTGTTGAGGAACAAGTTGTTCAAGTGATAGTTCAGGAGGAGGTTATTGTTTTGGATATGCCTGATACAGAAGCCGAAGTGCAAGAGGTTGTGCAACATGTTTATGAGGAAAGTGATTTTGAGGCCGGATCAGATGACGTGACAAATCCTTTGGCTAGAATTGAGTCGAGAGCCGGAGCTTTAATTCATTATCTAGAAGCTGAGGTACAAAGCATTGTAGGAGCTGTAACAGTTACAAATCGAAAGGCCGGAGTAGATTAAGAAGGCTTCCCTGGGTGAGGTCCAACCTAGGGGGAGTATTGAAGACTAGTGTAGGTTGGACTCACCGGGATGTCGGTGTTTTGCTTAGTATATTGCATTTTGTTTATTTTTAGTGTGGCAAACCTACGGGCGAACCTATAGGTTCGCTCGGAAGTCTTAGTCAGAGTCTGTATAGGTAGTTACCGGGCGAATCTGTTGTGTTTCCCGGCGAATGTATAGGTCGGTGGTCAAGACAGATTCGCTCACCAGCGAATCTGTCAGCGAATCTAGACTCTGCACTATATATTGTAATATTTTCTCATTCTAATGCAAGTTTTGCCATTCTATCAAACCCTAAATGTGTGTTGTGATGACTAGAGGTGCTAGGAGCATGTTTCATTCTTCTTTGTAGCTTTATATCCTATATTGAGTGTGATTTGATCTTTATATTGCTTATTGTGTGAGATTTCATCATGGTTCATTGATTATCAGCGGGATTTGCACTTGTTATTGATCATTGCACTGTTGTTAAGATCATTATGAACCAACACTTCTCACTCGAGAAGTCAAAGTACTATATACGGCACAGTTGTGCGAAAGTCAAGTATTCGCACAAACACTTCCTGAAAATTCACCATAAAAATTAGAAGTGTTAAACCTCTGTCAAACTTGAAATTAGTGTTCATTATGGTCAACTTTTGATTACCAACCACTTATTAAGGTATATAGACATTAATGACATTGATTTGAATGTGTTTGAAACTTAATCGAGTCTTAAAGGACTAATATAAATTATAATTGAACAAATTAATCATAATGAACCTTAGTAATGACTTAACCAATACCTATGGAACATGTTTCAATGTTTAAAACACTATGAAATTGACAGATTTAAAATTTGAAATAATCAAACTTGTCACATGAAAACTTCATTTGCATATGAACAGACGTGAAAAATTTCAAAACTTAACGCATAGAAAGTAAGTTGTCGCGCGAAAAGTTGAAATTGCAAACTTAATGTTTTCGAGCGAGAACTTAGAGTTTTCACTCGAGAAGTTCAAATTTTCAAATTTTTGTAAGTGTTGGAATTATTCTAAGCCTGAAATATTTCTATTATCTTGTGTACTGATCAATGTTGTTTAATGTTTCACACGGCGAGGCCTATGGTTTTTAACAAAAACCTATGGTCTTAGGAATGACGGCGGTAGGGAGCTTCTTGAATTTGAAGTAGCGCATGACTTAGGCATCGTAAATCCGTTCTTTAAGAAAAGAGACTCGCATCTAATCACGTTTAGCAGTGGCAGGAGACACACACAGATAGATTATTTATTGATGAGGAGAGAAGATCATGGCTCGTGGAAAGACTGTAAAGCAATCCCGGGAGAGACGGTTGTGACACAACACCATATGTTGGTGGCGGATATACGCGTCAAGAGGCCAATTGCCCAACGGAACAGGAGAATTACACCCAAGATCAGATGGGGTCAGCTCAAAGGTGAAAAGATTACCATTTTTAGAGATAAAGTCATACCAATAAACCAAACTGGGCCACAGGAAGACGCAAACCAAAAGTGGGAGGTTATGGCAACTAGGCTCAT
>BJCO01369607.1:0-10817 GCA_018326465.1 Flaveria floridana | reverse complement strand
TATCTTTGTTTCCCATGATTTGAGTTTCCAAAGCATCCCACAAAACTTTTGCTCCTCTGAATTCTTTAAATTTGTGTGAAATCTCAGTGGTTAATTCCATGGTGATAGCGGCATAAGCCTTATCATCTAGCTCAATTTTTTTCATATCATCCTCATCCCATAAATGTTCAGGCTTCTTAACCATCTCTCCTTTGTCATTCTTGTACAATGGGATATAAGGACCATACTTAATTGACCTCCACATTTTAGGTTCAGTATAGATAACATGATTTTCGAACCTATAAGCCCAATCAGCATAGTCATCCTCACTGAGAAGTCTAGGTGGCTTGTTTCCAGTGCCAATTTCAGTATCCAAGTGAAGAGATGCAGTAAGATGCTTCAAGTTTGGTGTTGATGAAGACATGGTGTTGAAATAAATCAAATTTCTTTAAATGGGAATTTTCGCACGAAAAACTCAACCGTGCGATAACTGAACTCGCGCAAAATACCGGTTCGTGCGAAAACCCAAGTCTTCAAACAAATATAATCGCGCGACAGACACTATAACCGTCTGTGCAAAAAAATCATTTTCGCGTGCGAAAACTTCAACAAGTTTCACACAGAACAACTTGCCAAATGTGATTTTTTAACGTTTTTTCTTCACAAAATCACTGTTTTAGTTCGATTAAATTCATTTTAGTTCAATTTTGTCAGTTTTCGTTCACGTTTAATCCAAATTTGATTAAAATTCAATCAAAGTGTACGAATTCTGTCCACATTGATCAATATCTTCGACATTTGGCAATAAGAAATTACAATCAACCAAGATCTCAATCTCAAGAACGCGGAATATTAATGAGATTGCAATAAGAACAACTAAAATCGATCAAATGCTTCTTCAAATCTTGGTTCTAGAGCCAAATGCTCTGATACCAATTGTAAATCCTATGAAACTCCCAAAGATCAATCAACCAAGATCTCAACCTCAAGAACGTGAAATATTAATGAGATTGGAATAAGAAGCAATCAAATTAACAAAGAAACGGCATATATTCAATAAGAACAACTAATTACAGCCTTGTGCGAATGTACAGAATGATTACAAAATGATCTGAAAGTGAACTTCTAAATACAAAAACGAAAACAAACTATTTATACTAAATCAGGATTCTCGCGCGACTAGGACTTTTCGCGCGGAAGCCCTTTTTCGCGCAGCTTCCCTCTTCGCGCGACTGAGTTTGATTAAATCATCTTTATTCAACTTTAATTGTTTTGTCAAGCCTCTGATAATCCTCTACATTTAGTCAGCATATGCCTCGATTATATGCTTATGTGTGTTTATGTGTGCTCGAATGTGTGTTTGGTGGGTTTCTAGGTGTTAGAATCATCTGAGAAGCTCAAGTGAAGAGTTTAAACTTGAGAGCAACAAATATGAGTTTCTAGACCCCGTAATTCACTTGTTTTAAACATTCTTTGGGGCTAAAAATGTATGTAAAACCATTTTACAAAAGTTATATGAGTAACCGTATATATCCATGCATGTATGTTGATATGTTATGGTTGTTATGTGTTAGTTCATGCTTAGAATAGTAGGATTAAATTTAAATTAGGATAATATGATGTTTGGGACTAGAAACAACATAGAAACATGCTCAACAGGTTGCCCATACGTCCAAATAAGGTCCAACCGCCTAGAATTTGCCTTAGAAAGTTTCTAAGTCAGGTCAAACGCCTAAACAAGGCCCAACCGCCCAAACAATGCCCCATACGCCTAGAAAAATACCTTAGAAATTCTAAGTTATAGTCCATGCGCCTGAACAGTAGCCCATGCATCTAAGACTTAGTCTTAGACGCCTAAGTATAGTCAAAACGTCCAAATAGTGCCCATGCGCCTGAAATAGTTCAGCCGCCTAAGTGTTGAAACGCCCAAATAGTGCCCATGCGCCTAAACATGCCTCATGCGCCTGCATAGTGCTCATACGGCTAGAACACTTAAAACATTTTCTGAAATTTTGAGAAAAACAGAAACATTAAGGTTTGACCCAAGGTTGACTTAGGGTTTTTAACTGTGATTATATTGCATTATTATAAGTGGTTCTTATGATCATAGTAATTATTGTTGTGTGACTTAGGTGGTGTGTTTATGATCATGAAAGCAAGTATTATCATTAACAAAGTGAAAGAATAATGATAAAAATAGGTGGAACCTAATTAAACTAATGAAAGTCTTGCAAGCATATAGGAGGTGCACGGCCATGTTGTCGTTAGCTCAACTGTGATGCGGGTTAGCTACCCCAAAGGATGCACACAGGGTCAATCAATTGAAATTGACGGACCTTTGTAGCATACCCTAGGTGACTAGGTTAGCCTCGTGTACAGTGATCACAGTCCATTGATAGACCACAGGCCCAGCACCAGTTTCTCGCGCACATAGTTTAGGGCATTGCTCATTGGTCCACATAGACAGTGATAGATAAAGTTAAAGAATACGAAATGAACAAAGGTATATAGTAAAGAAAGAAATCATTACCTTGTTGTATAGTTGATGCGTGCTCACGTACAAGAGTAAGGAAAGTACTTTTATAAAAAGAGTATTTTCATATATATACATTACACAAGTTATTTTAATACTTTTAAAACTAGAACTCACTCAGCAACGCTGACTTTTATATATTTTCAGTTGGCAGGTAACTATTGCTGAGGATGGCACAAGGATGAAGCTACTCAGCGGGAAAAGACTGACATCCATTCCATTGTTTTGATACTGTTGTTTTGTAATGCAATTAAACAATATTTTGTAGCTTAAACCCCGTTGTATTGCATAACAACAGTATATATTAATACTAGGGAATGGCTTTTGCTTACGTAATTCTGCTATTTATCTTATGAAATGTATATTAATATGTATCTATGATGCAATGAACGACCAATTGTGAGGTGCCCGGAAACGGTTCCTTACATGTTTTAAAAGTTTTTGGTGCTGAAAATGTATGTAAAAGATTTTTAAAACTGTTGCATGTATAACCCGTATGTATTTATCCTGGCATGTTGGTGTTTTATGGTTGTGCATGTTATATTGAGGCTTAGAATGGTAGTAAGAAGCTTAGAACAGGTTGAATTGATATTTGAGACTGAAAAATATGTTAGAAACATGTAAGTAGGTGGTCATGCGCCCAAACAGGACCCATGCGCCTAATATTATGCCTTAGAAAGTTTTAAGCGAGGTCATGCGCCCAAACAGGGCACATGCGCCTACAAAATGCCTTAGAAATACTAAATACATGCTCATGCGCCTGAACAGTAGTTCATGCGCCTAAGTTTTTGCCAAAACGCCCAAGTATAGGGGTGATGCGCCCAAATAGTGTCCATGCGCCCAAAGAGGTTCATGCGCCTAAGTGTTAAAATGCCTAAGTGAGGCTCATGCGCCTGCATATTGGAAAAACGCCCAAACAGTCCTCATGCGCCCAAATAGTGCCCATGCGCCCAAACACTTATAAATTTTTCTGAACTTTTGAAAAATCAGAATTTTAGGTTTTGACCCTAGTTTGACTTATGGGCTGTATTGGCCTATTTTAAGCATGAATATATAATGGTTTATGGTTAGAGTATATATGATGCTATGATAAATGTATGATATGCATATGTGTATGATGTTATGATGAATGTATGATATGCATGTGTATGATGTGTCATCTTTTAATGGTTTTCAAAACATATATATTATATTATAATATACGTTATGAATGAACATAAAGTATAGCGTAACAAAGTAAAAGATAACAAAGATAAAAAGTGAAATGTAATGAAAGAAATAATGGCTTGCAAGCAAAAAGAAAGAAGGCGCACGACCATGTTGTCGTTAGCTCAACTGTGTGCTGTTTAAATAACCCGAAGGATGCATACAGAACCGATCATTGAGATTGACGGGACCTATGTGACATGCTCTAGGTGACTGGGTCAGGTTCGTGCACAATGTTCGAGGTCTATTTGTAGACCTCAGGCCCAACATCAGCTTCGTGCATAATGTTCGGGGTATTGCACATTGGTCCGGATGAAAGGGTGACTGGGTTAGCTTCATGCATATTGTTCGGTGCATTGTACATCGATCCGTAAGAAAGTAAAAGATGATGAAAAGTAAGAAAAGAAAGTATGAGAATGAAAGTAAAAGATAGTAAGTACGAAATGAAAGCATGTATATGAAAGAGAATGTTAAAAGAAAGAATGAAACGAAAGTATAAAAGTATATTTCAATATACAACAAGAACTCACTCAACATTATTAACTTTATATGTATATCAGTTGGTAGGTAAAGTACATGGTTGAGAAGGTATGACCATGATTATGAAAGCTACTAGGAGAGTTCAAGTCTATCATCTAAAGTTTTGATCCAATAAATCTATAATAATAATTTTGATGTTTAAATTCCTAAGATACACTTTAACATGTATTTTAGCCATGTTTTGTTCAATGTTTAATTATGAATTCCGCTTCCAAGTTTCTAAGTATGAATATTTTATGCTATGATTGACTAAATATGATGTTTCTAAAAAGATGGCATTACAAATATGGGTTTAAAATAAATTAGTGATTGGGTTGTAAAGGGGCATTAAGAGAATATGTTAACTGTTAAGGTATAGCAATCAAAAGAAAATAAAGTTTTAAACAAAAAGTAACCTCTATGCAACTAACAAGTTATATAACACTACTAGAAAAACTGCAATAGATGACGTACATTGCGCGTCATCTTTGGGGTCTGATGACGCGCAAATGCGTGTCAAGGAAGGGGTAGTCATAAATGAAAGATGACACGCATCCGCGCGTCAACTCTTTATGACGCGCGAAAGATGACGCGCATTTTATGACGGACAATAGATGACGCTCATTGCGCGTCAAGGAAGAGGTAGTCATAAATGAAAAGATGACGAGCGTGCGCGCGTCATCTTTGTAAAATATATATATATATATTTTATTATAAATTTACCTACTTTTTTTTATAAAATTACAAATCAATAATTGTCAGATAACAGCAAATCAAAATTCATTTAATTAAATTCTAACAAAAAGTATTAAATTGTTTCAACTTCACTTGCAAATGCATAATATTCTAAGTTCAATAATATTCTAAGTTCATTGTCTAATGTAACCCGGCCTAAACATAAAAAAAATTTGTAACATAACGCTACCACTCTTCCCGAATAGCATCCAAATCAGCATCATTGTATTCGGCTCTATCTCCTCCAACCTCAGAAAAAAACCAATATCACCCAATTAAACTTGTGAATTTGGACCCATTCAAATGAATTAAAAACCTCTATTGTAACAAAATCACCTAAAATTCCCAAATCTCACATATATATTATACAAAATTCAACTACTTAATCACCAAATCAATCAAATTAAACAAAATTCAACATACCTCGCCTCAAGGCGTACGCCTTAAGCGATTTTTTTTACAATTTCTTGAACATCCAGGTCATAACCTCCAATTTTCAACTCTCTTGCCTTTTTCCATAGTAATCCAACATTCCAATAAATCATCCTGTAGAGCATAAAATAGATAAACAAATATAGTCAAGCCTAAACAAGATAAACAAGAATAAGAGAACATACAATAATATATACTATAGTGAAGACGATACACATAAAGAAACTATAGAAACATGTACCTTGGTAACAAAAATATCTTTACACCATTGTGCAACAGCTTCATTCATCTGTTTCTGACAGGTCCTTCATTAAATGATGCTTAACTTTGACATGAATCTGCACAATGATAGCGGGTCACATAGGTCAAAAGTTGCTAGAGTGCCCTTTTGTATTTTTATTTATAAATATTTGATTACTATTGTAATACATAGATTTTGTAATCATATCTACCGAATTAACTTTTAATAAGAAATAGTTTCTAAAAATGAAAAGAAAAGTGTTTTGAATCAACCCATCCCAACTAAAGGCTTACCACAGAAGACTGCCCTTTAAAGCGCCTCAACATTGTGGGTGGGGTTGAATCTTTAGGAATAGCAACCGTCATATAATAAATTGCAGGAGCAAATGATCTCATTTCACGAACTGAAGTAACAAATCCCTGATAGAAAGAATATAAATGAATAATAAGTGAATAAAACAATACAAGAAACATCAATTTAAATGCAGGAACTACTTGGTTCTACGTATGCTGGTGTAAGATACCATAAATTACCCCTTTAACCCTCAGATTATTTTAAAGAATGTGTTGTTTAACAATATTCAAAGATGAATGTTGAATAAGTATATGACGTCATGAGGAAGATTTAGAAATTGAAATAATCAACTTATGCACATGCCTACTAAAAAGAGTGTGCACTCGTATGTATATGCATGTGCATACCAATATAGTTCATCAAAGTACTTGCTGATCAGACACTTTTTGTAGTGCCAGATTCAAAAGGAATATATATGAACAAGAAATGTGAAATATAGACCAGAACAAAAAGAGAACAAAACAATATTATGGATAGTTGTTTAGCATAGAGTCATAAACAGCAGGCAGCAGCGCTAAGTGATGAACGAGAAACATGATATAAAGGTTGTTTCCCATAGCACGCCATGTTCAATTAAGAAAATAACAAAACTATAACAAATGTGCAAAAGCTAAAGTACCTCAACATCATATGATAATCATCAAGTTTTTCTTGAAGCAATTCATCCAAAATGAGTGCTTGTCTGAATGCATCAACAGCACGCAACTCCTCTGCATCTCTAATATCCTCAATTGAAACCGAGCTGACTCGCCCATCACCTTTTCTTCTATTGCTCTTTTTCTTGAGAGAATGTTTGAATTTGGAAGATGCGTTCAATGCTTTCTTTTTTAGTGAACCGATTCTAGTTCTCTTTTCATCTTCTGAGTTTTCAAAATCAGACTTTCTTTCTATTCTCTCTGATCTTTCTCTTCTCTCTGGCCTCTCATCGTTGCCTGATGACCCCTCAAAGCCTACGGCAGCAAGTACATGAAACCTTCAATTTTTAACAACTCATTACCATATCCAACCATGGTAGCTGTTACCAGACAAACACTCATGTAGTCATGTGTATACAATCAAAATAAAAAGACACACACCACAGCGCATAGTTGTGTTTAGTCATCTTCTTAGGTTAGACATATAACATAATCCAAAACAAAAATAACTAACGGTATAAATTCCATCAACATACAGAATCTAATATTATAATCAACAAACAGATACCCTAGCTAAAAAGATCAACGTACCACTACTTTTTAACAATTAACAATACATCATGACATCAAAGTTCAAGAAGATAACACAACACAATACCCAAAACAGCCACATGGAAGGTATAGTATAAAAACATATCATAAACAATCAACCACATGTTTACACAGAAGGCACAACAACACAATTAAAATTAACAAAAATTGCAACCTAGGTATGCTGAAACCCTATCAAATAACAATAAAACTAAATTGCACATTAACAAAAGATCAAACAACAAAATCAAACACTTACAAGGCCTTGCAAATCGATCGAGCGGTTCAGGCATCGACTCTGAGCAATCAACAAAACCACTAGAATTCACAACAAACGCGATATTAAACCACAAAACTGCATCAAAATAACAAGCATATAAGCTGAATTTCATGAACAAACAATCGTAATTGATCAGTATACCTTCAATTTCGAGAAGATGATCGAACAGTATATGCACGATCGGATGGAGATGATGTGAAGGAAAAATAAAAAAAATAAAAATAAAAATAAATTAGGGGAAATATCGGGCGGTGGTGGGATAGGCGATTGGGCCTGCGGCGGTGGTTGGCGGAGGGGACTGCGCGGCGGTGGGTGGCCGGAGGAGACTGCACGGCGGTGGGAGGCCGGAGGGGACTGCACAGCGGCGGAGGACGACTGGGCGGTGGTGTCGATTGGGGGATGGGGGGATTTGGGGATTTGGGGATTTGGGGTCGAAATAAAAGAAAAGGGGGAGGGGTTAGATATATTAGGCGGGTTTCCGGTTATAAGAAATTTTAAAAAATGACAAACAAATACGTGTCATTCTTTTTAAAAATATTTTAAAATACGACATATATTTTATGATAAGTGTAAATGTGCGTAATCTTTTTCGCACGTCAACTTTTGTGCGTCATCTAACAGTTTTCTAGTGCTTACGCAAGTTCTAAAATGAAGGTAATGTAATGGCCAAGTCAACAAATAAGCATGTGCAATGTGCACATATCTTACATGTTTAGGATGGCTCAATATCTTATAAAAACAAATGGATGGCTTGTTGCTCCTAGGCATTCCTATTTGTTTTTCTAAAAAAACTTGTACTTAGTTACGGTACGTCAGGTATTGTATTCACGAGTAGCATGCAATCAATATTGCATGTTTCATCTGATTTTAAATGTTAAAACTTAAAACTTAGAAAGTTTATTGATTAGAATTAAACTAAAATTAATCTAAATTGCATTTAACTAAGAAAACAAATAGATACAAAAATACGATATGAGGAATAAGTGATCATATCTAGGGTTTTGAATAGTAGCAGTAGGTTTAACTTATTTTAGTTACCATGTTTAAAAAGCTACATACAACTAACTTGTTTCAAAGATTGGTTTGAAATACAATTGCAAAACTAACAAAATCAGTTTATTGACTTCATGACCGCAAAAAAAAATAAAAAAAATAAAAAAAATAAAAAACACACCACCAAAAATGTATTGAATTCATGATTTTAGTCACAATAAAGTACAACCCTATGAGACATTGACTTCATGTAAAAGAACATAACTAGGATATTATCAAGACTAGAATGTATTAAATTCATGATTTTGAATACCAAAAATGAATACAAGCTAGACAATAATTTCAACCACTACTTTTGTAATAAAGGATTAACATAGAACAAAGGAATTCGACCATATTGATATTAAGATTCGTGATTGAAAATAACATGTGGTAGGATGTTGTAATAATAAAAATCGATCCGTGCAATATGAGATCAGAAAAATAATTAAACAAAAGACTAATCATTTCTTTAAAAAGTCTAACACAAACCACAATCACAATAACATATTCCAGTTATTCACTAATAAGATAATAAAAACATGTATGGGTTCTTTTAGCACGGTTTATAAATTAGATTAAACATATTTACAGATCCAAAAACATGAACCGAATTATGATCACAAATAATTTAACTAATCATCAAAATCAAACAAAACTAAGGGTCTGATTGTTATGGGGTAGTGGAATGGACAAAGGAATGCAATGAATGAGTGAATGGAATGGACGATAAAATAAAATGAATCATTACATTTTATTGTCCTGCGTGGTTACATTTAATAATAAATGAATCATTACTTTGTGTTATTTGTTAGATATGAAAGAACGAAGAAATGAAATGCAAAAGTAGTTATGATGGTGATGACGGGCGGTGGTGGTGGCCGGTGGTGGTTTCTTGCGGTGGTGGAGGCCCGAGGGTGGTTTTCGGCGACGGTGATGATTAGCGATAGTGGTGGCCCAAGGGTGGTTTTCGGCGGCGGCGGTGGCCCGAGGGTGGTTTCCTGCGGCGGTGGTGGCCTGAGGGTGATTTCAGGCGGTGGGTGGCGTTGATTTACGACGACAACGGTGGTTTATGGAGGCGGTGGTTTTCGCTGGCGGCGGTGGCTGGTGGTGGTTTTTGGCGGCGGTGGTGGCCTTTGGTGGTTTCTGACGGTGGTTTCCAACGGCGGAGATGGCTGGCGGTGGTTCCCGGTGGCGGTGGTGGTCGGTGGTGGTTTCCAGCGACGGTGGTGTCCTTCAATGGTTTCCGGTGGCTATGGTGGTCGGCCGTGGTTTCTGGTGGCGGCGGTTTCCGACGGCGACGGTGGCCTTCAGTGGTTTCCGATGGCGGAGGTGGCCAGCTGTGGTTGCCACGGTGGGTTCCGGCGGCAGTGGTGGCCTTTTGTGGTTTCCAGCGGCGGTTTCCCAATGGTGGTGGTGACCAACGGTGGCAGTTTCTGGTGGTTGACGGCGTCGTGGTTAGCCAGTGGTGGGTAGCATCGCGGGTGGCCGGTGATGGGCGGCACCGCTGTTGGTTGGGGGAAACGGTGTTGGTCGGTGGTTGGTAGAGGTGGTGGTTGCCGGTGACGAATGATCTTGACAGTCGGTGGTGGTTGTTGTAGTGGGTGAGTGAGTGGTGTTGGTGACTAATGATAGAAGAAGGGATGAATGAAAAAAAAGAAGGATGGATGGAATGAATTTGAAGGAATGGAATTAATTATGTAATGATTCATTCCATTATCTTTAGCAACCAAACATGTATTTACTCATTCACATTCAATGGTTCATTCCACTCCGCACTTCATTTCTGTCTACCAAACGCTGCCTAATAACGTGTGACACCCCAAAATTTCAGGTTAATATCGTTAACTTTTTTGCGTTATTAAGTTTTATTATTATTATCAATACGTGATTATTATTATTATTACATGATGTTCGGTAATAGGTGTGTAGTATTATTTTAATACAAGTATCGCATCTATAAAAGTTAATAAATTACATTATGGTATCACCACTATATTATAAAACAACTTTATACCAAAATTAACCAAAATTATAAACCTTAAAAATCTATAAAGGCTTAAGTCTAAATTTGGGAAAATCAAATAACTATATTATAATCCCAAACCCCCCCTTAAGTAACCCCATTCGCAAAACCTAGACATCGGGCTCCTCCTCCACTTTGTAACCTCCCAACGGCAATCATTCCCCCCACCGGCGATCGTTTCCACCTGCAGTCGCACCGCCACAATCCTTCTCCTTCCGATGAAAGTTTCGGTTCCCTTCCCCCCCCCCCCCCCC
>BJCO01369605.1:0-10403 GCA_018326465.1 Flaveria floridana | reverse complement strand
TCACTTGAATTGTCAATCTATTACAGATTTCAGTGGATTTTTGAAGTTTCTTTGTTCGACAAAACTTCAAAAACACTCAACCGAAAGCTCTGATACCAATTAATAGGATCAATTAGAGCAATCTGTAACAAATTATATGAACAATTTAAAGAAATACAAACAATTGTAATCAAATCAAGCAATATCAACAAAATTCTGAATTCATTGATAAGCAAAGACAATTACAAGAGTTAGAGAGCAGTTCATGCAAAAACTTATCATTCTACTCTAAGTCTATGCTATTTATACTAGAAACTAAGGAACTAAAATTTTTCAAAACTAGTCCCCATACTAGTATGAAATACACAACTAGACACTAAAGACTAAATGTTAATCTTCCATAGATGTAGTCACACCATGAGTATGCAATTCACTCATCAAATGATAGAACCGATCCATGATATCATCTAAGCTCTCATTTCCTATTGGTGAAAAATTATCAAACTCTTTTTTGAGAGATTTAGCACTTCAGCACCTTCAGGGTTGCATTATCATCATATCTATTTTCTAACGCCTCCCACAGCTTCTTCGAGTGCTTGTTTTCAGAGAATTGATGGAATATGACTTTAGGTATCGATTGAGTCAACAATGCATACACTTTCTTTTCAGCATTATGTAGAACTTTCTGAGCATCATTCAAACCCCCCAAAGTCAACACTACCCCGTTAGCACTGACTGGTACAGTATAAACAGTCTCCATAGATGTCCAAAGATTAGGGTCAACTCCACTAAAGTAGATCTCAAACCGCTGTTTCCACTGATGATACTCATCCAACGTCAACAACTTTGGCGGTTTTTTGTGATTCCCAATCTCATTCTCCAGAAAAAGAAGATTCTGGATACGTGAGTCTTTTCCGGCAGTAAACGTAGTAAATTGATCTTCAATTGCTTAAACTTTAACAAACTTAAGACAAGACATATTCACTTGTGCGATTAAGCAAGGCGACTAGATCAATCGTGCGATTGAAGGATGCGAATGAGTTCGATCGTGCGAATGAAGAGTACGATTAAGGTCAACCGACTGGAATAACTTAAGTGTGAATGAACTATACGAATGAGTCTAGTCATGCAATTGAACTATGCGAACGAGATTTAGTCGTGCGATTGAGTTAATCATGCGATTAAGGCTACCCTGGTTTGAAAAAGTCGAATTTTGAACACTTTGACACACAATACGAATTTTTCACGAACCTTAATCTACCGTATGTTGAAAAATCGAAACTTTAACACATGCACTCGTCAAAAACATGTTTTTGAAGCAAAAAGCGAATCTTTTGATTGAAAACGTTAAGTTTAACACCAAAACTAATCGAATCCATGCAAAATTACAAGCCAAAGCTCTGATACCACTTGTTAGAACCGTTTTCGTACGGAGTACTAACGGAATCTGCATGAGACTAGATCCTAAAAAATAGTGCGGAATTCAATTTGATTGGTGATCCAATCAATGAGAATGAATAACCTGATCGATCTAACAATTAAACAAACGTTAAGAACGAGTTGGAATCGATCAGGAACGAACTATGAACTTGGATGGACGAACTTTGACGCTCTGGACGGCTAGGGTATGATAGTATTCGAAGTGTTCAGTTTTTCAACGAATTATGTGGTATTTATAGGTTTTCAGTGTCCATTCGTACGACTGAACCAGTCATGTGACTGACTCATGCGTCTTACTCATACGCACAACTTAAGGTTCAGTCGTGCGACTAAGTCAATCTTATGTCTCCGTCATATGACTGATCTAGTCTCCTGGTTCAGTCATGCGACTAGTCCATAAGTATGGTTCATTCGTGCCTATGGTCCATAAGTATGGTCCATTAGCATGAATAACCACCCGACTAAGTTGAACACATTTCTGAATCATTAGTGACTTAGAACTATGTACAGCAACCTCAAACCTATATATAATGTTCATAAATATAAGTAATATCAATAACAATAAGAATATGATATAAACGAAGACAATTAAACATTAAAAGCATATCATATTTCATTGATCATTTTCATTACATATGTGTAAGAAATGAAAGACATTTACATTAAAGTACATAAACTAGGAACAATGTATCAACAGCTTTGCCTTTAGTTTTTGTTAAAACTTTGTCTAATTTGCTTGAATTGTTTGGAAGTTTTACCTCACAATCAGATTTGATTTCAGCAATATGTTTAAAGGGCAATTTAACATCTCCTTTTTATTTTGAGTTATTCTCAGATGAATTTCACAAAAGGAATGATGGCCTTAACTGGACTCTTTTGTTTCTTGACACTAACATGGTTGTCTGAACATTATTTTATCTTAATTGGATGACCTAATCATATTTTATCCTCATTTGTTTCAATGTACACATTTGGATTATTTTGAGGATTTGTTGTCTGTGAAACTAGTGTTTTAGTTTCCGTAGATTTAGGTTCATTTGTTTCAGACAAAGTAAGAGGTTCAGGCGTGACAGTGTAGTTGTCATTGTATAGTGGTGGACACGAATTATATCCAATTCCAGTCATGTCTGTAGGCTCCTTTTGTGAGTCAAATAACTCTTGTAGCTTAGTAGAAAAGAATTGAAACTTTTCACATTTTACTTCAGTGGCTGATTGCTCAGCTTTGGTTTTGGTTAACAGTCCAGTTAACCTCTCAGTCTCAGCTACTAGAGTATACTTCTCACCATGCAATTTTTCAATATATGAAATTAATGACTTGATTTTGATCTCAAAGCTTTTCATTTCATGTCTTAACATTTTATATTTTACTTTTTCTTCTTTAATTTTGGCGGCCAGTTTATGATTGTGTTCTCTGTATCCTTGAAATTCAGTGACACATTTTTCACTACAGAGATTAGATTTTACCTCAGATGGCATGGGAGTGGGGCTATCATTGATGTGAGCCATGAGTGCATGATTTTGGAATTGAGGATTGACCTCCTCTTCATACAGACTCCGGTCACATACTCCATCTTGTCTGATGACAAGTGAGTTTGAGGTTGCTTGGCTGTTTGCATGAGCTTGCTGTGTTAGTTGGTGTTGTCTTGGATGATGCGATTGATGATGAGATTGATGCTGAAACTGATTGTGATGGCTTGATTGAGGAGCTGATGATGAAGTTGATTGAGTGTGTGGTTGACTGTGTGAGCTTCTTTGGTAGTTGTTGTTGTTTCTTCTTGGTGCATTACATTCTCTTGAGAAGTGGCCAGTCATACCACAGTTGAAACACTTCACCTTGGATTCGTCATATCCAAGCTTAGTGTTCTCATTCAAGCTTAGCTTTTTCCCTGTCCTGAAGAATTTCTTTGCTCTCATAGCAATCATGGCCATTGCCATTGCAAATCCATTTCTTCAACATCATCAGGATCCATTTCTTCCAGATCATCTTGAATTAGGTGAGCTAAAGTGAGTCTTCCTCCCAGGTATGCTTCAAAACTTGCAACAAAGGCATGGTAAGTGGCCTTCTATTCTTCAGATGTCTGATCAACAGGCAAGTTAGTGGGTGTGGAAGTGGATGGATTAGAGGTAGATTGCTTCTGTGGTTGAGATGAAGCAATAAATCTAGTGGATCTGGATTGATCTCTGGATGATAGAAAATCACCCTCTGTAGTAATAAAGGCATTTTACACATAATGAGTTTCTGATGGAAATTTGTAAGCCTCTATGACTTGAGGTCCACTTAAGTTTCTACTCCTTTCATCCAATTCAGGAGATTCAATTTTTGCTATCTTGATGTCTAAGCTTGTGCCGTCCAGATCAAGTGTGTTTTTCAGCATGGTCACATTTTGCTTCCAGCTTTCAGGCAAACTGTGCAGCATCTTCTTGTTTATCTCCAGATCATTTACCAGTTGGACAAATCTATGAAGTTGTTTTGAGATAGATTCTCCTTTGGTGTGATGGAAGGTTTCATATTGAATAATCAGTTTGTCTTTATTAATCTCAGTAACCTCACTACTCCCTTCACACATAATCTGAAGTGCATCCCATACACCTTTTGCAGTGCTGTATTTCTCTAATATTTTGAGTACATCCATTTTTAAAGCCTGAGTTAAAATGGAGTAGGCTTTAAGATCAATCTTAATCTTCTTGTAGTCATCATCAACAATATTAATATTTGGTTCCTCAATGGGGATTCTGACTGTTTTGTACTGTGCAGCTTGATTAGCATTCAAAGAGACTAGGATGTATGGCCCTTTTCATATTGATATCCAATAGTCCGGATCTACACCTATAATATAGTTTCTAAACCGTATTTTCCATTGCTTAAACTCATATTTGTGTTTAAGCATTGAAGGTTTAGAAGCATGGCCAAGTTAAGAAAACTTGATAGAATCCATGGCTTATAAACTGATTTTATATTGTTTGAATATGGTTTAGTTTGATTTTATGTCCAAGAGTCCAAATAGTCCACGGTTTGGTAATCAGTCTATGAAGTGAGTTCTATGAACACTAGCAGTCAATAGTGTTTTCCCTTGCTTTAGCAATTTACTTTTTGGTTTCTACTTTGTTGATTTTGTGTATTTTGTTTATGTTCAATCACAGATCTGAATAGAACTGATGTTCTTTAGTATGTTCTTGTAACAGTAAAGTGAAAGAAGATGAAGTTTTTCTGGATTTTTACAGTTGTATACTCATTAACAACTGAGACTTTTTAATAAGCAACTCAATCAACAGATCAATCGATTTTCAGCCTAGATCTGAGCAGATCTTAGGTTGAATCCGAGAGCCAAAGCTCTGATACCAATTGACTGGGTGGTCCGAGAATGATATTCTCTGTTGAGTATAAGTCAACAAGGATCCAATATGATGATTGAGTCAGTGATTAAGTAGCGGAAATACCAAATCAGAGAATATTAAATGCTGTAAAAGTACTCATAAATGCTTGTATATTGATTGTAGAACAAACAAGTTACAGAATGTTTTAGGGTTTCTTGAACAGTGAAAAGACAACCTTAAAACATCGAAAACTTGGGTACAAGGTTTGTGTCAATGACAATACATATGACAAACTTGCGAAAAACTTACATAAGATGGATATTCTATTCTATTTATAGGCTGACATAAAACATGTACAAAAAGACTAAATTACCCTGACATCTATACAGAATATTAGTCTAAGTACAAAAGTTTCTTCATCCGCATTGGTTGTTGAACATCCGCATTAACTAATGCGGATGCCTTTGCTTCATTAGCATTTCTTTATTCTTCCTCAGCATTAAGTGTTTGGTCATTAGCATTAACAAATGCGGATGAGCAAACACATCAGCATTCCTTTTTTATGCATCCGCATTGACTAATGCAGATGAAAAAATACTTGACAGCATTTGTTCTAACGCATCCGCATTAACCAATGCGGATGAACAAATACTTGCCAGCATTGTTCCTTGATCATCCGCATAGACAAATGCGGATAGCCAACACTTGGTCTTCTCCTGCATGCCTTCTTGGACTTGTGGGAGAATGCCAACGGAACAACCATCACCCATCACTTGAATTGGCATGTATAATCCTTTCAGGGTCCAACACCTATAACACAAGGAGTGTGCTCTTTTACAACAATATTGGATGATTCCTCAATTGTTGATTCTTAATGTTGTATACTCTATAAGCTTTAGAGCTTGAAGACTATCCAACAAAGATAGCATCATCTGACTTTTTAGTAAATTTTGCGAAATTGTCTTTTGTGTTAAGTATGGTACACCTGCTACCAAAGGACTTTAGAAAGGCAATGAATTATGGCCTCTTTTTCCACAACTCCTGAGGAGGTTTTCCATGGGGCTTAACAATGAGAACCTTGTTCTGTGCATAGCATGCAGTGCTGACTTCCCCTTCGCAGGAAGTTATATGCAACTTTGAATCAGCTAACATGGTTCTTGCAGACTCAATAAGTGTCCTATTCAACCTTCAGCAACACCATTCTGTTGAGGAGTTCTAGGAGCAGTGTATTGTCTGGTAATCCATTTTGAGTCATAAAATGAGTCACGAAGTTGATTCTTAAACTCTGTCCCTTGATCACTTCTAATTTTTTTCACCTTGTGATCAATTTGATTTTCTATTTTAAGAATAAAATATTTTAACATTTCAGCAGTTTCATCCTGAGTTCTTAAAAAGAATACCCATGTGAATCTTGTAAAATCATCAACTATCACAAGGAAATATTGTTAGGACTAGAACTTTTGTATAGGCTTAGTACTTTAATCAATCCTTGTAATAACTCTTGTACATTTTACATCCTTTTGTATGCAATATACATTTATAGGTTAACTCATTTATTATGTTTTGCTTTATATGTGTGTTTGCAGGAAAAAATATTAGACTTAGTCAATTTCTTAAAAATTGACTAAGTGTTGAAAAACAACTACGGATGAACAAAATTTTCCTCTGTAGATCTTCAGGAACAAAACAAGTATCACCTTCGTCGAACTCCTGCGGAAGTTTTCCAGCAGCTGAAGAACATCCGAGTCATGTTACTACAGCTCCTGCGGAAGACCAACTTGCTACGGATGAACAAGTAAAACAACTGCGGAAGACCAATCTCCTGTGGAGGTCAAAACTCCTGCGGAAGACAAAGCTCCTGTGGAAGACCAATATACTTGGCTATACTTCAACCTATGAAGTCACATCAAGTCAACAAGTCAATCATACTGAAGTGATGACACCAAAGTCAACATCCGCGGGCGACAGTACTTTAATCAGAAAATCATTTGTCAAATCAGAATGTTGACAAAGTAAATTTCTTACCTTAAGAAAGTTACTTTTACCCTTTGTAAATGTAAATCTATTAGCCTATACATAGAAGGCTTAGATCCCACATCAGGGTAAGCTTTTCAGCCGCATAACAATACACGCATCAGTAGAGCATTAGAACCCTAGCAATAGCAATACCATTCATTGTTTGTTTATTGTAATCACTATTCAAACATTAATAGAAAACTTTTGAAATATTTGTGTTTGTTCTTCATCTTATATTCATCTGCTTTTCATTAATTTGATTTGTTCTTCATTGCTTGATTTTGCAATCAATGTTACATCATCAAATAATCAAACAACAATCAGTGATAATTCCACGATCACTGTTGGTCATCATCTAAACTGATAATTCCCTGACGATCATTGGATTCACAAATATGATTTCCTTCCAATTCTTATTATACTTGTGGGACCAAATAGATCCATGTGCAATAAGTGTAATGGAGTAGTGATGGAATGAACTTCTTTGGATTTGTGGGTTGCCTTATGTTGCTTTCCTTTAAGACAAGCAGAACAGTTGTCGTTATAGAAAAACTCCTTTTTAGGCACTCTATGTACCAAGTTATTTTTATTCAGCTTATTCATTGTTTTAAAATTAACACGACGTATTCTTTTATGCCAAAGAGTTGATTCATCACCATTTGCTTTGGAAAGAAAGCATGAAACTTCACCCAGTGGGAAAGGATTGTTCATATCCAGCTTGTACATATCCCTCTCCTGGGAGATCTAAGAAGCACCAATTCTTGAGGAATTGTCATCTCAAGTTTGAGGATAATGCACTCGTGCTCTTTGAAAAGCATTTGGTGTTTTTTATCACATAACTAAGAAACAATCAAGATATTGTGTTCAAGCTATTTGACAAAGTGTACTTTGTCCACTTTTAACATACCATTAGATACATTACCTCTACAAAAAATGTATCCTCCGGCTTCACCTCCAAATTGAACAGGACCTCCATCAAAATGTTGAAATTGTTAAAGGAGAGATTTGTTCCACGTCATGTGCCTGGAGCATCCATTATCTACAATCCAAATATTTTCATTCTTGTCATGTGGATGTCCCTACACACAAGGTGAAATGATTAGTTACTATTGGAAGCCCAGGCCTTAGTGGTCTTGGGCTCTTCTAATGTTGATGACATAATTGAACAAAAATGTAAGCATGGGTTTCAACTATGGTTTGTGAAGAAGAGGTTTGGGCTGCAACATCTTGTCTGATCTTCCATTTCATCCTATGGTTGATCAGTGTATGTTGTCCAACATGATCGAATAACAGTGCAAATGATGAATAAACACTAACAGATCCCACTGAAATGATACTCAAACCACAATCTAAGCAATGTTTTTCAAAAGTATAACAATGATAACCAAAACCATAATCATGAGTATAAACCAAGACTCAAAAATGATTAAAAAAGAGATTTCCAGCCAAAAGTAACTTAGAACATAATTGCAAAAGATGAATACTTGTAATAGGGTTGTGCAAAACTTGCACATAAAGTTTGATCATTACAATATATATGCAGTTTATTGTTTCGCTGATAGTTTTGATGGACAGTGAAACTGTCCTGACCAAAGCTTATTTTCACTCGGCTGTGAAACACAGTTTCACTGGGTGAACTAAGTCATCTGACTACGAGCGAAACAAAAGTTTCGCTCATAGTTTCACTGGTCAATGAAACTATTCAATACACAAAACAAACTACAAAATTACATAATAGAAATAAACTAACATTAAACCTATTACATATATAACAAACTAAACCTAACAACTACGGTGAGTCCAACCTATTCTTAATCATCAATACTCCCCCTAGGCTGGACCTCTTCTCCAGCATGTTCACCATCAACTCTAGTTTTCTCTATTGTTTCTTGTTCAGCTCCATCTACATTTTCTACTTCTACGTGTGCACTTGCTTGACGTAATTGCTTTGCATGATCCTGCACATCCATCCCTGACCTCGTAAGCTTGTATAACTTTCTCAGTTAGCTGCCTGACTTCCGCTCTCACACTACGAGCTTTGTTAGCCACCCTTATAAATAGGCTAGTCTCTATTCTTGTTTCGGCTCCAGCTCCAGCCTTTATGTAATTTTCACATAGCATCTTCAAGTCTTCATCACAAAACAAAAAAACTTCCATCAGATCAAATAGTCTGATCTCTTGTTCACCCTTTAATCTAATCACTGCTTCCCTGGTGTTGTTGTCATAAAACCATTTCACAAAGTTTTGTAGCATCGGGGGAAGTGGATTGGGCACTCTAACTCTGTTCACTATTTTAGCAGGCTTCAACCTTAACCCAATCTTGCCCTTGCCAGTTTCCCAATCTGTCTTTCTTCGATCTCCTTCTCTCCAACTTCATATACCCAAATGCTTCAAAGTTGTCATCTAAATACTTGTTAATCTCCTTCTGTAGTAACATCGCCCTCTCACTGATATCGGCTTCTATAAGGGGAATCTCAGCCAATCTCCTCATATCCCACCTAAGCAAGGTTTTAAAAGCCTTCCTTTTGTTCAAGTGGTAGATCTTTCCTCCTTGCCTCTTGATCATGAATAACTTAAGATCAACTTTGTACTTCCAACTGATTATCTTCTTGTATGACTCTTTCTTGCTTAGCTCTTGAATGTTCTGGAACAAAGGGTTTAGCTCTTTATGCTCCTTTTCCTTAGCAAATCAGTCTTCCTGAGCTATCTCTATCACATCACCTTCAGTTGACCCTCTCTGAGCCACATAAGTTGTTGGGTGTTCATCAACCTCATAAAATTCGGGCTTAGAGTCATAATCAATCAGTTGTTCATCTTCCTCCATAGCTTCATCCTCCAATCTCTCAGCCCCCTTCTCTTTGCTTCCCTCTCCTTCACCTGCTATCACCTCTTCTCGGATCAGATCAGTGTTAAGGTCTAATCCTAAATCAATGAATCTTGCCTCTTGAATCTCAGCCTTATTTCCTTTTGAACCTTATGGATTAGCATCATTCACAACCTCAATTTCCTGAACAGAACCTCCTGCACCACTTCAACCCATATTACTTCCCCCAACCTCAACATCTATATCAGCAACACCACTTGGGCCCTCTCCTGCCTTTGATGAACCTCCCACTCTTAGAAATTAATACTTGGATGTATCTATTAGATCATCAAGCTCATCCTGTGTCATCTGATTAGGCAGGTCAGTACCTACTTTTAGTTCGTTCACCTCGGTCAACAATCTCTTGATCAGCCTTGTTGGTCTAGTAGCATAGACTTCATACCTTCTATAACCGTATCCTTTTCTTTCTCTCTGATCTCTTGATTCATCAACTTTGTTTTCATCATACTTAATTCATTTGCCAAGGATGCATTAATGTGACGCCCTAAACCCGGCAGGGCACCGGAGGCACGTCACCCAGTTGGATTAATATTTTAAACACAAATCAGAGCTTTCTATTTACAGCGGAAGACTTTAAACACTATTACATATTAACCCAACTTTTAAAAACATTTTACATAAGATTGTATTTAATTATATATTGCCCTATGTACATTATTAACAAGCCCAAAAATCCTATGCCAGCAGTTGCTCCGGGATAGCGTCCTTATCAGCTCATACTTGCTTTCCTCTATTATCAGAGGATCCCTCCTTACCTAGCACACATAAC
>BJCO01369601.1:0-11326 GCA_018326465.1 Flaveria floridana | reverse complement strand
TAATAAATTTTATTATATTAATTTTTTATTTATTTAACCCGTGTAACACACGGGTTACTATAGCTAGTATCGTATAATAGGATAGCATACACAAATAAAACATACAATAAGATAGCCATGTTAAGGTGCGTACCCAAACAAATTAGCTAAAAGCATATCTTAATTGAAAGAAAAAATAAAAAAAAAGTAAAAAACTAATTTAAAAAAAATAAAAAAATAATGTTTTTAATATAATACGAAAATAGAAATGAGAAAGATAGTATGAATGCCCTTAACATAAAAGACAAAAAAAAACAAATAGACATTTTACTTAGAAGCTCAAGACTACATCAAAATAGAAAAAAAATGATAAATTTATTAGAATACAAATTAAAAATAAATATAAATACAATTATACGAACGGTTAAATTTTACCTTTAAAACTACGCAATGTAATAATCTAGTCTAAAAATAAACCACCAAGAAAATTTCTCCTTCTTTCTTATTCAAAGCATCTGAAATCAGTTTGTTAAACAACCCGACCCGTAAATCCGCCCATTTTGCAATCGGTGGACTTTTTGTTATATGCAACCGAGTTTTCACTCGTCTTCAACCTCGGGCTCCATGAACCGATCTTATTAAAACCTTCAAATTTCATGAAAACCAGATGCATAATATTTTCGCCATCGGATCTAACAAGGAGCGTGACATATTGGAGATTTCAATGTTTTCGGGATAGATTAGTTGCAGAAAAATGGACGTGGAGAAATCATCGCTGTGTAATTGCGTTGTGAACTTCTTATTGGAGGAGAATTACTTGTTGTCGGCGTTTGAGCTGCTTCACGAGCTTCTCGACGATGGCCGTGACGATCAAGCCATTCGCCTTAAGGAATTCTTTGCTGATCCGGTGCAGTTTCCGCCAGATCAGATCTCACGCTTTAATACTCTTCGAGGTTGAAATTGTTTGTTAGGTTATTGTTTTGATCGTCCTTTGAAATGCTGTAGTTGACTCGATGTTTACTTTGGTTGTTATGATCTCATGTTTGAAATGAGAGTAGGATGTGATCTCTAACCACGGCTAGGTTAGACTGCATTTGTGAGCTAGTAGTTTAGAATACATGGTTTGATATCAAGGTGAAACCCTAGAACTGATGAGTTTAAAAAATGTGATCATATTTGCCTAGTATATTAGGATCAGTAGGATGCGTTAATGTTTTCAGTAAGCTCTTATTTGACATTTTTCTGGTGGCGGATGACATAAGGTGTGGCTTTGCATTTAGTAGCATCTACCCAGCCAAATGTATATATTACAGTGACTAAGAAGCTGTAAGAGACTTGCAAACATTGTCTAGGATCATTTGACAATGGAGGCTATTATAAAGAAATTTAAAACAAAGTACTATCACATTCATTAAAAATGTTATGCTGACAATAATGTTTCTTTAGGTACGTTAGTAGCCTTTTCAATTGAATACTTTATATCATAGAGCTTGATATGCAATTTAGGAGTTGGTATTTTTGGAGCATGGGCTAATGTAGTAAGTGGTCACTGGTCACGAGTCAACCCAAGATTTCTTCATCCAAGTAATCATTTTATATGTTATTCATTGTTAAATCTGATTATCCAGAGTGATTGGTTTTCTCTTTAGCAATGGATAACTTAATGGGACTATTATGAAGAGAAATTCTCAGTTTGATTGACCTGTGACCACAAGTATAGTGTCCATGTTCCGAAAATGACATTAACATTTGAGTATACAATTTCTGTGACAAAAGTTTTTTTTTCTTTTTTTTTAAGAAACCTACTAATGTTCCTCAACAAACATAAATTCATAGTCTGTGTAAGAACAGAACAATATCTAATGAATTTGCTAGCTATTTGACTTGATTATCTACGAGGAGATTTCTTTGACCTTAGACAAAGCTTGCAAGTCTCTTACAACAACTTATTTCTTGTAATATAGTCTTATGTAGGGTCATATGCTATAAAGTCACAATCACAACAAATTCACAGCTAATGACATATGTCAAGAATTACGTGTAATCAATTTAATTGAAAACACAAGCGAGTGTGTAGTGACACATACGAATATTCCTATGATACTATACATACAAATGAAGCTTATTTAGTGTAAACGTTGATAAGCTTAATCATCAACGAAGAATATAAAATTCTTGTAATCTTGTCATTTCCATGATTTTGCTTTTCATACCATTAATCTTCTGTATGAAGAAGTTAATGACCATGCAAACTAATATCACTTGACAAATGTTATAAACTATTGATAGTTGAGATCAATTTTGGGTTTCATTTCCAGTCAGGTTTAACATGCTTAACAGGTGAAAACCAAACCTGCATTTCGTTAGCTATTATCAGATTTTTAATATCTATTTGCTTCTATTCTGCCCTGTTTAAAAGTGGTTGGTTTTCTTGTTGTATTTACTTAATCAGCACATCGGTGTGTGACAGACGTGTTTATTTCCGTGGAGCTGAACATCTGTATCAATCTAACCACTCATTATTTTAATGATACTGTTACAAATGATTATTGATATCATTATAATCTGTATTGTTTAATGTGACCATGTAGTTCTTAGTTGTAAATGCATCTGTATTGAAAACTGATTTCTTCTTCATTTACATGAACTAGTTGCCGACCCACAGAGTCTGCTAGAGGAAAAAGAAGCACTAGAGGAGAAGCTAGCAATTAGGGACTATGAGGGTCGCTTGGCTCAAGAAGACATTCTGAAATTAAAGAATGAGTTACAACAGAAATCTGAGGCCAGACTCGAGGAATCAAGTGGTAGTTACTTTCTTTACAACTGATTTGTTTGCTCTGCTTGTATTTTGCTTTTGTGCAAATTAACTTTATGTACAGTAATTTAAATGCCACTTAGATTGAACTAGCTATGACCAATATGGATAAAATACAAAAAATAATGTTCCGTAACATTCTTATTTGGGTGTCCACCAACATCAAGTTATTTGTTCGCATCTCCGATTTCATTTAATGTGCGACTATGCTCATAAGTACTTTGAAATAACTGGAAAACCGTAATTCTATATTCTGTCCGCTCTAATCAAACTACCTTATTTCTTAGTTTCTGAAAGTACTTCCTCTAAGATATTATGCAATTTGTGATGTCTGCAGATGCTAAAGCAAGAGATGGATTAGATGTTCAGCAGAGCAGGGAGACAGCAGTCTCTGAATTGGGTCCTTTAAAGGCAAAAGAGCGCCAAGACTTGAATTGTGCTGTGAAGGAATATCTGCTCTTAGCAGGATACCGTTTGACTGCCATGACCTTTTATGAGGAGGTATGTGTTGGTTTTATTAATTTTTTAGTTTGCATCAAATCTGTTTTATGGTACATATGAAATATCTATACTAAATGTTAAAAGAGTTGGACCAAAGGTATGTTAAAAAGATTGAATAGTTGTGTTAAAGAACAAAGAGAGAGATTTTGGTTGTACATAAACACTCATACATCACGTCTTGTGTCTATATATGCTTGTGGGAGTCAAATGTTTTGCAATAATAGTTTGCTTAGTGAACTGTAATGCTTTTACCCTGTTGTTAGGTTATTATTTGCAGGGAAGGGTTCAAATACACACCAAGAGAAATTGAGGAAACTCTTAAACTAAATCTAAGCCCTTGGTTGGTTAAGATCCATGGTTCTAGTTTTTTTTTTTAACACAAAAGTACTGATTTGTACTTAGTTGGGACCCTTTACAACATTATCTAGAACCATGGATCTTAACCAAGCAAGGGCTTAGATTTAGTTTAAAACTTTCCCAACATCTCTTGGTTTGCATTTGAAACCCTTCCCATTATTTGCATACTGTAACAGTTTGAGGTATACTATGCAGAAGAATGAGATCAAACAATCAAATATTCTTGGAGAATTGAGTAGTCTTAGAGAATTAGCCTACGAAGTAATCAAATAAAGATGACACTCAGGAATGTGGAAAATCTTGTGGTGGAAAATCTTGTGATGGAAAATCCATGAATTGACAACTTGCAAAGAATTCCTTGAAATAAAAAATCCCTATTAGGCTTAATTGTTTTATATCGCAACATAATTTAAGATTATATGTGTTTTTGGGGTCTCAACCTAAGTCGATATAGTATAAGAGTAAATCAATATACAAGCTAAGCTCTTGCCTCATTTCACCATGCGTTAATTTAATCGGGAAATATTAATGTTCAAGTATTAAAATATATGTCTGCTCATATTTTCATTTGTTTTTTCTTAGTGGAAGATTGTTCTTGTACATATAACAACCCGTATCCCATATTCCCATATATATTTTTTTAGTTTTCCTCTCTCTTCCTGCATTTTCAGTCATTTGTTTCAAATATTTTCTCTTTAAGTGATTGTCTAATAATAGCAAGGCCTCACTTGCTAACAATACTTAGAAGGCAGTTCCTTTTAGCTCTGATAGTTCAATGTTGGGTTTGTGACCTTGAGGTCATGGGTTCTAGCCGTGGAAACAGCCTCTTGCACAAAATTGTGCAAGGAAAGGTTGCGTACATCAGATCGCTTCGCGATCCGGCCCCTCCCCGGACCCTGCGCAAAGCAGGAGCTTCATGCACCGGGTACGCCCTTTTAGTTCAATGTTGGGTTTTGACGGATTTATACATTCAAGTTTGGACCTAATGGTCAGATTATCTGGCTGAAGGCCCACTTGGTGGCTAAATGATACACACATAACCAAAGTTTAAAAGTAAAAGCCTCGATGCGTTTTCCTTTCGCCTCATGAGGCGTAAGCCTCGAGGCGAACCGAGGCGTAAGCCTGAGGCGGAATTAAAAAATAAATATAAAAATTATATATCTTATAAAAAATAAAATACAAACTAATTTCATTATCGTATTCATCAAAGATATCAAAAACACATTAAAATGACATGAAATGTTTGAAGCTGACACAAAGAGTCTAAAACATCAAAAACCCCAACTTTTCTTACCACCTCAGCCCTGTGAGGCGCACAAACATAATAACCCTCTAAGGCGTCGCCTCATACATGTTTTTTGGGCGCCTCGCCTCGAGGCGCACGCCTCAGCCGTTTTTTTTAAACCGTGCACATAACCTAGGTTAGACTCTTGGAGCCATAGCACTTATAATGGTAGACTGGTAGCCTTCCACCTTTACAAAGCCGTGTTCAGAATGAGATAGTTTCAGCTACATCCACATGGAGGATTTTCCATAATAAGTAAATCAGCCTTGCCTTACATGAAGAATATATGAGCTGTAGTCTTCCTTTTCCCATTAGTTCATTGCAATTTTAAATACGTATTACATACTTTAGAGTATGCATTGACTTCTTGTTTTTTTTTTAAAAAAGATGATATTGTTGAAAGATTATCTTAACTGCAGGTTAGAAACCAGGATCTAGATGATTGGCAAAACTCATCTGCATCTGTGCCAGACGCCTTGCGGCATTATTATTATCAGTACCTTTCTTCCACTACAGAAGCAGCTGAGGTAATTTGTTAAGGCACCTTCTGTTATGATATTACAAGTTGTCTCTTATTATCTTGCCTTATAGTATTGATAATGGTAATGAATTGTTTTTGCATTGTCAACTACAACTAAGCTGTTTGAAACCTCTTGTTTAGAATACAAAAATAGCCTAAAAATCACTTGCTGTCACTGGCGAATTGCAAACCTTAAGAATGTGACTTAATTCTTCAGGAGAAGTTTTCCATGCTAAAGAAGAATGAATCATTGGTCAAAGAGAATGATAAGCTTAAACTTGAAAAACAGTCTTTGTTGAGAAGCAGAGATTTAGCTGATGCTCAGGCAGCGTCTTTAAAAAAGTCACTAGAGAGTTTACAAAAGGATATCAAGGAGAAAGATAATCTGGTACTTTAATCACATAATTAACAATATAATATATTTCTACTTTTACTTTTTGTGAACTTTCTTCCCTCATATTATGCTCTAGGTTAAAGATCTGAAGCAGTCAGCAGAGCAGCGAAAAAATGAATTAACTAGCTGCAAAGCTGAAATAACTTCACTTAAAAAGCACATGGAAGGAGCTCAATCGACGGAAGATATGACATCTGGTGCAGGTAGGCAGACAGCATCCATAGAAAGCTACAAGGAAGAAATACAATTGCTGAAGAAGGAGATTGAAAGGCTGAGTGCTGCAAAATCTGTTGATGCTCAACCTGTAGGATCCTTGAATATTCTGGAAGAAGTACATGATAGAAAAGATGAAGTAATAAAGTTATCTGAAAATGACACCCTACCACTGTCAACTGGTAATCCATTTGAAAGTTCTGAAAGCACCGAGTCTCAGAATGAGACGGTTCAGGACGTAGATGGTACTGCTGATAAACATGAGGAATTTTCCAAATCAGATTTTAACGTTGTTACTGATGTAACCAAGAGTTCCCCAAAAGATAGTGTTGTCATAACTAATAATGGGTTGCCTTCAGAGCCAAATACTCCTTTGGTTGATCCTGATTCAGAGAAAAAGGTAACCTGGTTGACATAAAAGGTTTAAAAATGTTATCATTAAGTAAATCTTATGTATGCAAGTTTTTTACTTCTCAGGTTCCTGGAACCATTCAGATTCTTTCAGATACTTTGCCTAAAATTGTTCCTTATGTCCTGATTAATCATCGAGAGGTTGTATATCATTAGCTTTCTAAGTTATTTACTTTTATTTAATAGTAACTTTTTTTTTTGAAAGCAGAGATCCTCTTGCATTAATTGTTGTTATATTCTTATAGGAGCTTCTTCCCCTTATGATGTGTGCAATTGAGCGTCACCCGAACAGCAGCACACGGGATTCCTTGACTCACACCCTGTTTAACTTGATTAAGCGCCCAGATGAGCAACAAAGACGGATTATTATGGATGTATGGCTTACAATTAAATAGATCGTTAGTTTGATAATCTTACTCAAGTCTTAGTGCTACATTTTTTTTTATAAATTCAGGCCTGTGTCACCCTTGCTAAGAATGTGGGAGAGATGCGAACAGAAACCGAGTTGCTTCCCCAATGTTGGGAGCAAGTGAGACTTCTCTTTGTTTTCTTTCTCATATTTACAGTTTTTTATCATTTTATTGATTATTTCATGTGATGCAGATTAGTCACATGTACGAGGAGCGCAGGCTGCTTGTTGCTCAATCATGCGGGGAGCTTGCAGAGTATGTGCGTCCAGAGATCCGAGATTCGCTCATCCTATCAATTGTCCAGCAACTGATTGAGGATTCTGCGATTGTTGTTCGTGAGGCTGCTGCTCGTAATCTGGCCTTGCTTCTTCCGCTCTTCCCAAATACGGATAAATATTTCAAGGTCAGCCTCACTAAATATGCTTCGAGGCTATCATGGAGAAGCTTTCTGACTTGACAGGATTTCTACAATGTAAGCTACATGATCCAGGGAATGTAGCATTTTCCCATGATCATAATATGCTGACTTACAAAAAAGAAACTAAACAAAATATGAAAGGAAATCAAGAGAATATGATATTCGACTTTTCCAATACCCCTTTTGTTGTAATGTCTATAGGTGGAGGAAATGATGTTCCAGTTAGTCTGTGATCCATCTGGAGTGGTGGTTGATACTACGATCAAAGAACTACTTCCTGCTTTGCTGAAGTGGGGAAACAAATTGGATCATATTCTACGAGTGTTACTTTCTCACATGTTGAGCTCTATTGAGGTACAAGAGTTTCAAATCTGTTTTTTATTAGTTTCTGACGAAACAACATTTTTGTAAACATAGCACCTTACATAGTATTTCTTCAGTGTTGTCCACCTCTTTCAGGGGTTGAAGATTCCGTAGAGTCACATTTCCATGTTTTGGGTGAAAGAGAACGCTGGACCGTTGATGTTTTGCTGCGATTATTGTTGGAATTACTTCCAACTGTACACCAGATATCTATTGAAACATGTCCATATCCACATCTTTTAGATTCTGTAGGATCATCATTTCCAACACCATTGCTAGAAAAGTATTCAGAGTGAGTTTCACCGACTAAGATTATCGCCAAAATGTTCTTGACACCTTAAAAATCATATTTTGTTTCTAAGTAATTTTACAATCTTGGACAGGGGACATGTAGATTGGCCTACTTTTGAGTGGTTTCATGATGATTGCTTTCCTAGTCTGATTCAGATTCTCTCTCTGTTACCACAGAAGGAGGATAGCTTGAGAAATCGGATCTCAACTGTACTGATTTCCACACTTCTGCTCTTTATATGCACATCTCCGCATCTTCTTTGCAAACCCTTTTAACTTTTATGATTTTGTCATCTCAGTTTTTGCTAGCAGTTTCCAAACGATTCGGAGATGATTATCTCACCCATATTATGCTGCCTGTGTTTTTGGTGGCGGTGGGTGATGATGCTGATTTGGCATGCTTCCCCTCAACATCCCAGGCAAAAGTTAAAGGTTGAATGTTTCACTGGTCCAAATAGGTTATTTTACCAATATTGTTGAATAGGCATTCCGAATATTTATAAATTTCATGCTTTCAGCTCTAAGACCAAAACTTGCTGTAGACAAAAGAATTGCTACGTTGTGCGTCCTGCCTCTCTTGTTGGCAGGTGTCCTCGGATCCCCTAGTAAGCAGGAAGTATTAACAGAATACCTGAGGAATCTCTTGATCCAAAGTACTGAGCTGGAGGGCCAGTCAGCAATGCATGGTGTTGATGTTTACAACTCTGTCCGTTTTCTATGGTTGGTATTTTTCCCTTACTGTTGTCAAGTTTATTGTTGGGCTTGCTTACATCGTCGCCTTGCACCTTTGTTGTGCAGCTTGTTTGAAGAACACCATAATCTGGTTTTCAATATCTTATGGGAAATGGTTGTGAGCTCCAACATGGATCTTAAAATCAACGCCGCCAAGCTTCTGAAAGTGATTGTAAGTTCACTTTCCTCCTTGAATATTTCCGACTTTATAACATTAGGTCTTTTTGAACCTTAATTTCTTTGATTTTAATAGGTACCATATGTTGATGCGAAAGTTGCTTCAGCGCATGTTTTGCCTGCTCTTGTGACTTTGGGCTCTGAACCAAACTTACATGTGCTGTATGCCAGCATTGACGCTTTTGGAACTGTGGCTCAGAACTTCAAAACTGACGTGGTCCGTGAATTTATACTTTTAATATATAGTCTTCTTTATTGTGCAATAAAAAACCCTGGTATAGGCTCTCTGTTTCCTTATTTTGCAAATGGCTGACCAAAGTTTATTATAATTAGATTGTTGACAAAATACGGGTCCAAATGGATGCTTTTCTTGAAGACGGATCTCATGAAGCTATACTTGCTGTTATTCGTGCATTAGTGGTGGCTGTGCCACACACGACAGAGAGCCTAAGAGATTATATCCTTTAATAAACTATAATTATATTAATCATATTTGTTTTTACCATATAAAATCTTCATCTTCATTTTCCTTTTCCTTGACATAGTTCACATTTGTTATCAAAGTTATTTCATCTTTCTTCATCTCAACTGCCATCAAGTAACATGGTCCGTCGCCGTGATCGATCCAATGCATTCTGCGAGGCAATCCGTGCCCTAGATGCTACAGGTTTTTCATATCTTTTGCATTCATTCTTAAATAGAGAATTTTTCATGTACTTGAAGCGTGAAATGTAGACGAGAAATACTATAAAATAAGCAAAAAATGGTATTTAACTTGTGATGCAAGCAACATAAACAGTCGTTTTCATCTTTGTTGCAGATCTATCAGCTGCCAGTGTCCGGGATCTGCTCTTGCCAACGATACAAAACCTGTTAAAAGACACAGACGCCCTTGATCCAGCACACAAGGAGGCCCTGGAAATCATCGTGAAAGACAGGTCCGGTGGAACATTTGACGCTTTCAGCAAAGTCATGGGGTCTCAGTTTGTGCTGCCAACCTCAATGACAAGTTTATTCAGTGAAGGTGGGCTGCTCGGAAAGCGGGACTCCGTTGAACTACCGCCAGCGCCACCACCAACAAATTTAGGTGAGCAGCCCAAGATCACCCAAAATCCACCATCAGCAGCTGAAGACACAAGATTTCGAAGAATCATGAGAGGTGGTCTTACAGACATGCTGAGGGGCAAAACCAAAAGTAATGATGAACTTTCTCAACCTCATTAAATATATTCTTGTTTCCTTGTAATTCATATGGATTTCGGTTTTGTTTTTTTATGTGTGTTCTTTCTAAAGTTAGCTGTTAATTCATTCATTTCGGTTCTGTAACAAGACATGTCATACGTCGATCAAGAGAATAAATGCAAGTCTTTCAGGTACGAAGAAAGCATACAGGAACCTAACGAAATTACATGCATCAAACGTAAAATATATGAACTAGAACATACTAGTTTTTTGTTTGAACGAAATTTATGTTGTTATTGTGTTCAGTTCTATGGTTAATTTACATTTCTAATTCTTGCTTGCTCACTTGATAATTTTCAATTCGTTGCAGGTGGCTAAAAGTGTATTAAAATGCATGAAGTCACTTTTGATATTAGTCAATATTATGTAATGTGTTTTTAATTATATTATATTATTGCAAGATAACAAAGATTTATTGGTCGGCCAAGCCATACCAAACCAACTTTTTTAAAGATGTTATCTAGTCGACTAATACAAAATATAATACAAAGCAAGTAATAAACTCTAACTTGTAATCGTAGAGAGTGAGGGGGGTAATACATCCATGTTTGGGGTGTGATTTCTTGCTGTGGCATCAAAGAGTGCGGGATGGTTCCCTGACGTGGCGTTCTGACCTTCCACATCAGTCTCCGTCCCACTTCTTTCCCATCCTTTGTTTCTTATTCCCTCCAGCACCATGATCCCAAGCACCACCCTGCACCTCCATCTCTCAGTTAGGACCTTAGCTCATTCGTCCCTAACCCTCCCGATTCCATTTCCTACTCTCTAAAAAACAAACTTAGTAAAACTCCATACATATTGATAGGTTTTAGGGAGGACGAGATGAAAGCAAACTCTTCGTTTATTGTTAAGTTAATGACAAAAAGGCTGCTCTTAATGGGACCCCGGCCCTTGATGCATGGTAGTTAACACACTATGTTAAAAGAGTGCTCATGTCAGATGGAGATCTAGCCGAGGGTCAAGAAGTTTTCCCAAGAGTCACATTATGTTAGAAGAATGCTTATGAGAGTAAAAAGGTTCACGTTTAAAGGTTGGCAAGTCAACACGACAAGAACCTGAAATCATGTCAGACACATGAACTCAAACCCAACATAAGTTTTCACGGACGGATACAAACACAACCTGTTGAGTTAGACTATTTTTGCATATTAATGCTCTAAAATTACAAATATAGATATAGACAGATACATATTTAATAATTACATTTAAGTTATAAAA
>BJCO01369579.1:0-12535 GCA_018326465.1 Flaveria floridana | reverse complement strand
ATATATACATATATATATATATACATATATATACACATATATATACATATATATATATACATATATATATACATATATATATATATATACATATATATATATACATATATATACATATATATATATATATCGCTCAAATTTTGTGTCTTTTTATCTTCAAGCTGCTCAACCAGTGATAAAAGGATGGGAGGTGGGACTACGTTAAATAGCTTCAAAAAATAATCTCTTATAAAAAAGAATTGATCAATACATTTATATTTTTTAATTGTAACTTTATTAATAGCTTCAAAAAATAATCTCTTATAAAAAAGAATTGATCAATACATTTATATTTTTTAATTGTAACTTTATTATACGTCACATTATAACCCACGTCATGTGATACGTTATAAAAAAACTAACGTATTTAACGAACGGTTAAACTGGAATTGTTATCAGCAACAAAATCAAAAGTTAGGATTAATACTGGTCAAGCTGTTCATTGGGATTAATATTGGCCAAGGCTTAATAATTTGGATTAATAAAATCTAATTTTTCTTGTAAAAAAAGATTTTAAATGGACATTTGGCACAATGAGTTGAAAAAAACTTTGTTTTTTTATCAACATTATACGCGTTTTAAAGATTAGAAAATGCTCGTTTTTATGGTGTAATTTTTTTTTGAAAAAATAATGTCGTATGTAAAAGTTATAAATGTTTTTAGAACAGGATGTAACTTGAGAAGTGAGAACATTACCAATTTTACATACACATGTAAACATCTTAATTCTCCTTATATTTTTTAATTTTAAAATACTTTGTATTTTAACATTTCCCATATAACTTAAACAAGTGGAGTAACTGCTTGAGTGGATTGAGTGAAACTACTATCTTCACCGCGTAACGAGGATACCAATGCTAGTTGTATATCAAGAGAAAATAATGCATTCTTAACTTTAAAACATTTCTATTTATGTAAATAAAGCAAATGATTATAAACACAAAATTTAAACGAATTATGGAGAAGGAACACTGATCAACCAGAAAAAGATAATGGTTATTCTATTGCTTACAAACATCTTTTTTCGTTGTTCCATACAGCTATCCAAATGTTATCAAGAGGTGGGACCATCTTAGAGTTCATTCTCTCGAAAATATGAACATCATTTTCAGCCAAGGTTTTTGAGCCCAAAACAAACTCCATGCCACAATAGTCGTAAACTCATCTTTACCACTAAACATAAAATACATTAAACAAAACTCAACATTCTCTCCGTTTACACGGCTTGTTTCAAGTTCCAAACCGTGAGCAGACGGTCAAACCACCAAACAAACCATGGACCAAACACTTATTCGTCAAAACCACGACCGACTTATGTTGGCTTGAATGGTTTAAAACCCACAAAACTCATTCAATATGATGCAACATTTCAAAAGCTGGACGTACTACTAAAAGGGTGTATTAGTCTTTTCAACAAGATCACAAAAATAAAAGCTGATTGTCTTTTGATAACATGGAGTCACAAGTGGAATATGTATACAAGAACACACATCAACAAACAAGCCCTTAAATCTTATCTTACGATTGTTCCCCTTCCTTCCTACACCCAAGTTTCACCAGAGGATGTATTTTTTCGACACAGTTTTCGTATGTCTCCTTAGAAGCCCGCCCATCCAGCAGGCTGGGAACTCGACTTACTTTCTTTGTTTTTCGAGTCACCAAAACGCTGAGAATGATTCAAATGCACGTTTGCCTGAGAGTCAGGAGTAGGAACTGCTGTAAAGCTGTCTGCTTCAAAACCCCAACTGGTGGCTGCTGGTGCTGCTACTTCCGCAGGTTGTTTGTTGTTCTGGTGGCCGTTTCTTGTTCGAACAGATTTAGAATTGGTGGTTGTTACAGGTGCAGGCTCAGGAAACGCCTGCCATGAGTTTTGGTCAGACTTTGGAGGGGTATTATCAAACAATCCCTTTTGCAGCTCCCACACTGTTCCGTCTTTCTGGTGCATTTTAAACAAGAATCAATCAAAAACATATATAGAATGAACAACAATTTAGAGGTGGAAAAATGGCTCGGTCAAAGTGGTCCACTCGGGTTTTGGCCTGAAACAAACAAACCAACATACCCAGTGTGTCCCACTGAGAGTAGGGTCTGGGAGGGATAGGTGGTGGCCAGTCTTTCCTCTATCTTGGGAGACAGAGAGACCGTTCCAAAGAGACCCCCGGCTCGACAACGATAACAAACAAATTATAGTGCATATATGATATATCACATAAGCATACATCACAATAGAGTTTTGTATATGCATATGCATGTCCATAAACAAAATAACCTGATTATATTGCATACATCACATACAACACATAAGCATTAGCATACTTGCATAACAATCAGAATAATAATGCATACCTCATATAAGCAATTAAGCATACGTCACAAAAGCAAACACAACATCATTGAAACAAGTTTGAGGCCAATAAATTTTTCTACTTAGATATTAGGCAAGGAATAAGGGTTTTGGCCTGAAACACTTTTAATCTTTTGCTTATTTAAATTTTATAAATATTAATTTGTTAAATATGTTTACAAATACTAGATTACCACAACAATAATATATTTTTAAAAAATAGATGGTTTCATGCATTTTAAATCGACTTGAGGTAACTTTTGCCCCGTTTGACTTATTTTCATTTTCGCTAACCTTGTAAAACTTCACCCGGTTGAGATAATATACAGCTCAAATCGAGAAACCAAATATTTGGTATTTTATATAACTGTAAAATAAAATAAATACCATGCTTAAGTTTCTAGAAACTTGAAATCATTAAAATAATAGAATTGCTAGAAACTGTAACTAAGCACCTGGTATTCAAGTCAGTTTTTAAAGTGACTTTAAGATTTGGTTTCGGGTAAAGGGCAGCCTCATGGGCAATTTTAACCACGTAAGACTATAAACAGGCATACTAGAAACCCCTGCCGTAACAGTAATGAGTAAAGTGTACATGACAGGTATGGAATCAAGTACGGGACACGTTTTTTTAAGTAGGTATGTGACTGAGATTACCAAAACCCATAAACACATCCCATACCAGGCCCATTGCCATCCCTATATATGATAATTAAGCAGCAACTAAAACCCGAGTGACGCATGTGTATATGCATGAAGAAATCAAGAAATCAACATGGAATGAATGAGATTTGAAGAATTTAACCTGTTGAGAGGAAGACTGGTTTGGAATTTCAGGAGATGGCTGGATTTTGGAGGCAGTCTTATTCTGTGATGGAGCTGTAGAAGCAAGAGTTTGCTTCAGCTCATGGAGCTCTTGTCTCTGTGATCGACAAATAGCAGATAACTTTTCATATTTGGAACTTAATTCACTCTTCTCCATATTAACCTGCTTCAGTTGTTCCCTCAATCTTTCCACCTCAGCCTCTAACTGCTCTTCCTTCTGAGAGTCAACACTACTCCTTCTAGGGCTGACTTTATTAATGTCAATCTCAGTTGCAAAAGCATTGAAACCATCACTTGATTTTGCATTTGGACCATCCTGGAAAAAGTTCATTTCAAATTCGTTTGAAGGGCCTGATTTTCCCTGAACGGTTTTTTGTGAGGGGCGTGAATGACCAATTTCAATTTTAGGACTATTTCTGTGTATAGAAAACCTCCTTTCAGGGACACTTGGCTCTTCATCAAATATAACTTTGCTAGGCTCTTCAGCAGCAGCTGATTCCTTACCAGTCTGTGTTGACCAGAACGAACCTATGGGCCCGCCACTTCCCACAGGTTGAGGTGAAGTCCGAGCTGCCTCGGCAGCTGTAGGTGGAGGTGGTGGACTTCTACGAGGCATTGGACTAGATTTATTTGCAGACTTTGGAAGACCTGTTAAGCCACCATTAACACCAAAATATTAAATCCATGGCGGAGTAAAGAAATTCATCTTGAGAAGCATAGGTTGGCAGACATACAAATTATGCTAGATATACGTATGTCAGGGTTGAACTATATGTGACAAATCTTCATGAATTGAGAGTTAAACTATAATAAACCAGAGTTCTTATATAAACAGATAAAATGTTCATGTCAACAAATGCATGCTGTTTAATGGTTAAAGCAATATCAAGGAAAGAGATGGATAACACTTGGGTGTGACACCTTCAGTCACGTCAGTTTGAAGCATTTCAGGCGGCCTATCTGGTAACGACTTCTGTAATGCATCAGGTAACAGACCATTAACTCGAAACCACACCTGCACCAATCAAACAAAGTAGCATGAGTTAACATAGACCTACACATGCCTGATATGTTCCATGAACATATTCAATCTATAACTAACCTAAATTCATGGAGATGAATGTCCAATCAAGCAAAGCTCTTGCCTGCGTGATGTCTGGTCTGGAATCTGGTGAAGATTGCAGCATGTCCCGTATCAAATCTGTCATGGATGAGCTGTACTTCGGCAATTCTGGAATTCGATAGTTTCCATTCAAAACTTGCAGCTTTGATTCACCATCAAATGCGGACTTGAAATAACAGATGCGGAATAGAAGACATCCTAGGGCCTACATAAAATAAAATTTTACATCAGTATGTTTCTGGGGCAAACCAACAGATTTCAACCCGAACCATTTTAACATGTTAATCAACCTGCCCATTTTGCCACTTCTAGCTAGATTTATAACACAAACACATGAAGTCCAGTTAACTTACCCAAATATCAACTTTCTCACTTATAACTTCTCTAAGGAGCAAGTCCCACATCTGAATCAAGATCAAAAGTTAGATATGAACGAAATCGGGTTATTAACTATCTTGTAAGAAAGAATAGTTTTTTATTAAACCTCAGGAGATCTATAGGCAGGTGTTGTGTGCTTCCTTATATTGTCTTCTTCAATGCCCATTTCTTCTGGCCTCTCAAAACGTTTATGATTTGTTGAGGTACTACCAAAATCACACAACTTCCATAATCCGTCAGATCCGAGTAAAAGATTTTCTGCCTTCAAGTCACTACAGTGGAAATTTATAAATGGTACTAAGTCTAATGTTCTTCAGTAAGGTATTTGAAGAGACAGGTTTTATTCGCAGTATTTCATAACTAAAGGAGGCAGTGTCAATCCATTTACATACATACGGATGGATTTGGGGTCAATTAAAAAAAAAAAAAAAAAAAGAAACCAGGTCAAATGGGTTGAACTGGTTGAAAGACACCCAAAGTGTGTTTTATTCTTACAGCCTCCTAACGGACCTAACTCATTTTTTTCTTTTTTAATATAAACAATAAATTATTATTGTAATAACATAGTTTTCTTGATCACACATGACAGAAAATCTATTTTCGAAAAATGGGAAGCAAACAAGTCTGAACTGTGCTCTTTCAACATGTACTAAAACCAACCCGTCGTGACTTGTTACACACTGGCCCATTTTGCCACCTCTGTAGAAAAAAATTACATATAGCATGCTTTCAAGAATTTACTCTGAAATCATAAGAGGCACAAATTGCAATAAATACAGCAGCTTACCGGTGAGCAATGGGTGGTGACTGACAGTGCATAGCAAAAACTGCATTACAGATATCTCTGAAAATTAAAAGTATTTGTTTTTCCTCAAAGTAGCCAGCACCTCTGCTCTCCAGCACATTAACGAGAGATTTATCACAATATTCCATTACAAGGAGTGCTTCCTTTGTCCGCCCCATATCTAATATAGAATGGGCACATAAAGTAACAACATTTGGGTGTCCTTGAAGAGATTTCATCACAGATATCTCTTTCCTCACCAGTTCTAGAGATTCTTCATCATTACATATCATGTGCTTAAGTGCATACTGCTTGGAACCATTTAGAGCATCTTGAGCCAAGTAAACACAAGAGAATCCCCCCTCGGCTATGGCATGGCGAACATGTATTTTCAGATTTCCTATGTCAATCATACGACCTTCAAGTCCAGATTTCTCTTTAGGCATGAATTGCTTGATTCTCCACATGTTTGACAGCTCACAGCCAACAAACGAATCTGCAAAAAGTTAAGAATCATGAATCAAAAACATTTATGTTAATAAAAAGTTCATAATGCAGAGAGTCGTAAAAGGATATCATAAAATTTACTGCTTGTACAATTGAGCACTGTATTTTACATGTCCAAGTTGCCGGCTATAGACGATAAAAGTATAAATCTATTGCCTGGTAACAAAATAATCACGGGAATTTGCAAAATTTGTAAATAGCATAAGGCAATCGTCATAACATAAATGCATAGCAGTTTGAGAAAAACTTGCAGAGAGCAAAAAAACACAGAAACAGCCACAACAATATGAATTCAGTGGAATTTATTATTGATCTAGTCTTCAAACATGCCAATTAAAAGGTCATGTCATACGGCGATATAAATGTAACCAGAACTACCATCCGAACAAAAACTGACTTTTAAAACACTATTTATCCACAATCATTACCTGATTGCTAAGCAGTAGTAAAAACTCACAACAAAACTATATTTTCAGCTTATGTTCACCTAAACGGATACTAAAAAGCTTAAAACTTCTGAATCATATTTACTACAAGACAACAAAGAAGACCAAATCATGTACTCATTTCCGTTTAAAATGATCATTGATTAAAAACCAAATATGATCCCGCATCAGTAACCTCCCTCCCAATTCAAGCAAATTAACATCAGGCATCTGTCAACTTTTACGTTTTGGCTGATCAAAGCAGCATCCTGTTACACAATTCACCCATCAAACTTTAATTAAGCCGCAAAGAAACTGAATGAAACCTTACGTCATATGCCCTGATCGTGTACACAATTTTTCCCCAATTTGTCGTATTGTCATGATTTATTAACCAGCGACACAGTAACAAACACGCAATCTGAATGTACCAACAAGATCCACAAGAATCAACAAACTTCAAACGAACACAACTCCTCCACACGCTTTAAAAAACGGATCTTAAGATGCAAAAACCTAGATCTACATAAACCTCGTCTACTTCAAAATCAATCAGCCATACGAAGAATCAAACCACAAATGAAGTCAAATGACTCGTATAACACTATCAACAATCAACGCACAACCAAAATCTATAACTTGAAATCAAAGAAACCGAACCTGAAGCGAGATAATCGGATGAATCGGACTCTTGTTCTGTGAATTATTGTTGCTTGTGTGCGTGAGATCTGAGATCGAAAGTGAGATTATAAAGTGTGATGATGAAATTGGATTTGGTAGCTGATTGTGTTGTTAGATCTTGATTTGTAGCTTTGAGGTGAAGAAAAATGACATAAAGAGAGTTCGTGGTGGGGCGGCAATTTAAGAAAATGCCGCAGATAGCGTCAGATCTCAACTATTACTGTGAAATGATTTGTTATCGATTAATAATACCTTGTATTATTGATTTGTTTATATATTTTTTAATGATCACCCGGGTAAACTAATTGACGAAATACCACACACGCCCGCGAATGCAGACAGTGTTGGTGACCCGACTTGCCCATCATTTCAAGGAAAAACCACCACTTAAATACCCACTGTGGTAAAACTCTTGGCCCATTTGAAGCATATTGCACCTAGTGAGACTTCAATCCATTACCTCCATTTTGAAAAGTTATAAGGTGTCTTCTTCTAAAACAAATTGATCTAAGATTCATTGACGATTTGTTTATATATAAGATCAAATCTTTTCACATCTAGTCTAGGTTTGGTTTTAAAACACACTTAATTCAAGATCTATAATAATCTGATATAGGTATGTGTTTTTTTCAAATGTAAAAGGTTTGCAGTCTGCGGTTCACATCTGCAGATATCTGTAAAAGAAGATGGGGATCAAACCTTTGCGGTCTGCAATAAAAATACTGTTTGATCTTAACTTCTGTAGACCGCAAGATAAACATCTTACTCGAGATTGAGCGACAAGTTGGGGACTTCGGGTGCTAGACGGGTTGGGATGTGCGATGGGGAGGGTGACTGGTGGCGAGGAGGAGGGTTCCCGATGGCGAGGGGGAGGGTTGTCAACGGTGAGGGCGAGATTAGAGGGTGTGGAGGCAGGTTGGGGTGTGCGACGGGTTGGGGTGTGCAACGGGAAGGTGGCCGGTGGCGGCTGGATAGAGGCAGCCGGTGAGGGGTGATGGCAAGGGTTTTGAAAATTTGAGAAGAGTTTTGAGAAGTGTTTTGAAATTATATTTATGTCTGCACCAAGAAAACCACACACAAATATTTTTAATGAAATTTGTTCAAAAAACAAACAGTCTGCAGACACTAATGTCTGCGTGTGGTCTGCGCGACACAGACAGAAGAGACTTCGTAGATGTTTTTAGGAAAACGAACACCACCTTAATCTTACATAGAGGTGGGTGGGAAAATAAACGGGTTAAATTGGGTTGATTGTCGGGTCAGAGTGAATTTGGGTCAAGATGGGGCGGCAATTTAAGAAAATGCCGCAAATAGCGTCAGATCTCAACTATTACTGTGAAATGATTTGTTATCGATTAATAATACCTTGTATTATTGATTTGTTTATATATCTTTTAATGATCACCCGGGTAAACTCATTGACGAAAGGCCACACACGCCCGCGAACGCAGACAGCGCTGGTGACCCGGCTCGCCAACCATTTCAAGGGAAACCCACCGCCTAAATACCCACTGTGGTAAAACCCTTGGCCCACTTGAAGCATATTGCACCTAGTGAGACTCCAATCTATGACCACCATTTTGAAAAGTTATAAGGTGTCTTCTTCTAAAACAAATTGATCTAGGATTCATTGACGATTTGTTTATATATAAGATCAAATCTTTTCACATCTAGTCTAGGTTTGGTTTTAAAACACACTTAATTCAAGATCAATAATAATCTGATATAGGTGTGTGTTTTTTTTTCAAATGTAAAAGGTTTGCAGTCTGCGGTTCACATCTGCAGATATCTGTAAAAGAAGATGGGGATCAAACCTTTGCGGTCTGCAATAAAAATACTGTTTGATCTTAACTTCTGTAGACCGCAAGATAAACATCTTACTCGAGACTGAGCGACAAGTTGGGGACTTGGGGTGCTAGACGGGTTGGGATGTGCGACGGGGAGGGTGACCGGTTGCGAGGAGGAGGGTTCCCGATGGTGAGGGGGAGGGTTGTCAACGGTGAGGGCGAGATTGGAGGGTGTGGAGGCGGGTTGGGGTGTGCAACGGGTTGGGGTGTGCAACGGGAAGGTAGCCGGTGGCGGCTGGATAGATGCAGTTGGTGAGGGGTGATGGCAAGGGTTTTGAAAATTTGAGAAGAGGTTTGAGAAGTGTTTTGAAATTATATTTATGTCTGCATCAAGAAAACCACACACAAATATTTTTAATGAAATTTGTTCGAAAAACAAACAGTCTGCAGACACTAATGTCTGCGCGTGGTCTGCGCGGCATAGACAGAAGAGACTTCGTAGATGTTTTTTAGGAAAACGAACACCACCTTATTCTTACATAGAGGTGGGTGGGAAAATAAACGGGTTAAATTGGGTTGATTGTCGGGTCAGAGTGGATTTGGGTCAAGATGGGTATGGGTCAGGATTGTTCGATTAGAAAAAAAATTCAAGATGAGTATAAGTTAGGGGTTGTTTGTAAATCGGGAGACCCTTGGACCGGGTCAGCACCTCCAAAAACAAAGACTGGGTCAGCCACTAAACAAAGAGTGATCAACTCAGGTGACTCGGTCAGCGGCACTATTTTTACAAAACAAACGGGCTGACCCGCTGACCGAGTCAGCCGGTCAGTCGGGTCAGCCCAGTCAGCCGAAATCAAACACAGCCTTAGGATTGTCAAGATGGGTACGAGTCAATACGGGTTCAAGTTAGTTTTGCTTATAATTTCAACAAACATATAGTCTTTACAAATAATACAATAAAAAAACATTCAACCATTTTTTTCAATCTTGTTTGCACAATCTCGTTGGGTTCGAGTCAGAACGTACCATCTTAAAAATGATTATTACAGTTTGGCTTAAAACAAGATTTGACAAACATAGGTTCGGGTCATAACGAGTTATCTTTCAATAAAAACAAAACTTAAAAATCCTCGTATTGTTATTATAAGTATTCATGGTTGTTACTTTTGTTCTCCGATAAAATGCAAACGTCTTCTCCATGATCATCATCACCGTCTTCTCCAAGATCATCATCACCGTCTTCATTTTCATTCAAATAAATATGATAATGATTAAAGTTCGAGTCAATATTGCTAAGCATTGATAGTGTTCGATTGGTGGTTGGTTTTCAATTCAACACCTTGCATACCGCTAGAACTTAGATCATTACCTGTATTTGTTTCTTCATCAAGATTAGATCTGTTACTGCTTCTCTCCATAGATTCAAAGTAGAACCAAATAAACAGAAACCAACCATTGGGAACAAAAGAACCTACTGATTATCTGTGTGGTAATGTCGTCACATTTACTTCATCTTGTGGTGACGGATGTTTTCGGTGGTATTCCGCAGGGAATAATCGGTCGAATCCTCAACTACTTCATCCTAGTCATCAGTTAGTCGATTAAGTAAACCGGATTTGACTAAAGGATTTGGGGGTTGAATATTGTTTGGCATAATATGTAGGTGTATAAAAACGTTTTTTAAGACAACCCATCCTGAACCATCCAGCCATTAAGCCATACCCATCCTAACTCATATAATATTTTTTTTTATTTAACTGAACCCACACTAACCTAGCAGAAAAACCAGTTGTGCCCAAAATAACCTAGATTGTTACAATTTTAAGGACCTAAAATATGATGGCCTGGTTGATTTTGCCAGACTTAGTCCTACATATTACAGTCTAACACCATTTATATATGTGATATTGAAGTAATTTAGGAGTACTTGAAATTGTAATTTAGCTTAATCAACTGTGTATCTTCATCTTGATTAGGTGGTGAAAGATGTGGATCATTTTTATTAACTAATGGTCATCCTTGATATATAATGTGCTTTTAGATAACCATAAAATATAAGTATTGCTATTAATACATTTGATGTCAAGATGATGATAATAGTATTAGATACAATCATATTCATATAAAGAAAACTTTTAAATTCAAAAGGCCTAGGAAACATTTATATATGTTATTTTATTATTTTTAACAACATTCACATCTCATTTATCATCTTCATCCATGTAGTTACAGTGAAAATTATTATTTTCTTTTTATTTTTTAATTAAAATATATTTTTTATATATTTATCATTAATTTTTCTTTTTCCTCTACTCACAATCATTTTTAAAAATACGAAAAAATTTATAAAGGTTTGAAAAGTATTTACTCGGAATACAGATTAAACAATAATATTTTCTCTCATTTACACTCACAACTACTTATAAACCATGCATATAAAATATGAATATACTTATATTAATTTAGGAAATAAGATGTGAATGCTCTAACAGATGACACTTTTGTAATTAAACTTAGTTAGTTTTGGAAAATATTTACAGGTTAGTATTTATTATTATGTTTTACGTTTTACATTATTTTTTTGTTATTTTGTTATTGTTTTTATGTATTAAATAACTTTATTATTCAAGCAATGGTGTAATTTGGTGAGTAAGAATCGTTAGCCGTTAAAAAAATAACTTTATTATTATTTTATCATTATGTTTTTTTAATATTCGTCATTAAAAAAACACGTTATGTCAAATAAGTACATGTCATTATGTCAAGTATTTTATCATTATGTTTTATCTTTTATATAGTTTCATGTTATCATGCCATTAATTTTATCATTATATTTTACCTTTTACAGATTATTATGCTGTTATTTTATTATTGTCTGTTACATATTAGAAGTGTGTAAAATTGTTATTTCACTATTGTGTTTTTCATAAACTTATTTAAAAAACCATAATAACGAGCAGAAAAACTCAATGACATGCTGAAAAACACACTAAGCTGTAAAATATAATTTTTTATTTAATATATAATGATAATGTACTAACTTTAAATATAAAAAAGACTCATTTTTATGGTATAGTTTAAAAAAACAACGTTGTATACAATAACTATGAACGTTTAAAAAAGTGGGGTAGCTTAAAAAATATTTAACAAAAGTGGTCATGATTAAAATATCATTTCATCAATTTTTTCCTATAATTTGATTTCATCATTGATCTCAACTATTGATTAGAAAATTTTAATGTTAATAATACTTTTTAGGCTTTTTAGTCTAAATATCATTTTTAATAGGCCGTTCATACTAAACAATAGTAACAATACAAAGGTGATGCTTGTTTTTTCTGCAGGAAAACATCTTTAGTCTGCGGACTACATCTACAGACATCTGCAGAAGAAGAGGTGGACCAAACGTCTGCAGTCTGCAAGAAAAAAACTGTTTGATTTTTTAAAACCTGCAGACTGCTAAAATATGCTGTAATTAAACTAAACCAATTTTGTGAAACTTTAAAAAGTACTTTAATATTATAACATAAATAAAAGTCATAAAAATACATTAAAATATAAATAAAAGACATACAAACAACAAACGTATTTTTCAAATCAAACAAAATATTCAACAACAAAATACCTTTCAAACATTAATCA
>BJCO01369577.1:0-11215 GCA_018326465.1 Flaveria floridana | reverse complement strand
CATGTCTTGGAATTAATAATATTTGGGGCATCCAAGACCAAGGGGGCGGCCGAAATGGTCCCCTTTGGTTTTCCCTCTCAATTCAAATTTTGTTAAAAATATACAATCACATCCCTTGTTTTATAAAATTAAAACCATTTTAATTTTATATCACTAACACACACTATTATTTGCCATTGTTTAACCAATTTAAATAATGTACAAATAATCTTTTATGAACAAATTATCTATATAATGATGTTCATCTACAAAAGCAATAATTTAGAAAATCCAATTTTCTAAATTGGTGTCATTATTTATTTGTATGATCTTATCAACAAATAAATTACCTTTTGGTGTTTGTTTGGCTTGTTATTGGGTATGACCCGGCTTGGATCATATCACACTAGCCACATCAATTTAATATGAATCTTGGGCAGAAGAATTCCTACAATAAAATACTATCCTAGATTAGGTAGTCATGACAGGTCCATGAGTTACCTTTTATCCCTAACTAAAGATGGTAACTATACTAATTGATAAAGGTGAACAGTGGAATAAAGTTCGGTTAACTACATGGGCGTGGGAAAGCGTCGTGCAGTATATCAGAGTTGGCAGTGGATGTCAGGCAACCCATTCTTTAGTCCACTGTTTCATAGTTGGTTCTTCCAAAGGTATATAGCTTTGGAAGAATAATTTCTTCTGAGGCCATTTATCCTTTGGAAGAATCAACTTCTTCTGAATCTTCTGCAGGTCTTCATAACTTCATTCTTCAGAAGAGTTAGCTCTATCATCGAGAGTTCTTCATATAGTTCAGATGGAAAACTATTTAGTCTCAAAAGCCTTAGTGTTCCTTCGGATGCTCTTCATACTTTAAACTTTAGAAGATCTTCAACTTGTCCTCAAAAGAGTTGCTTTAGCTTCCAAAGACTTCTTCAATTGTACTTCAAAATTCTTCTAAGTGTTGTTTTGGTTGCATCGGCCTCATATGATCCAACACAAATTTAATGCAAAGGGATAAACTTTGAAATCCGGATGTCGATCCTATCAAATGCCCAAAAAGGTAGTTATCTTAGAAGTTGAAAATACTTCGAAGGTAATTTGTATTCAGAAGTTTTTAGAAAACTTCCAAAGCCAATTAGACTTCAGAAGATATTCCTTATTTTAAGAAGAATTGATTTGGAAGAAAAATACTTATAGTAATTTTGCTTCCAAGACATATTCGGTTTTGAAAGAAATTAAACTTTAGAAGTTTTATTTAAAGGGTGAATAAAACTTTCGAGACTTAATTTCCTTCGAAAGAAAATTTTCCTTCAAAACATATAAGTACTTAGAAGTATATTTAAGAATCGGAAGATATATCAAAATTTCTTCAGAAGTTAAATTCCTTAGTAAGTAGTTATTAGTTTTGAAGACATAATTTTCTTCCGAAGACAATTTAATGTCTTCTAAAATAAAATATATCTTTAGTTCTTAAAATTCATAGGAGTATCATTTAGAAAATTTTTTTCCTAGGTAAACAACGCTTATATGAGTGATAAGTCAGACAACTTTAAAGACACAAATGTTTGAAACATAATTTTGAAATAAATTAAGAAAATCTACTCAAACTTAATCTTCCTAATATCTGATACAAGATAATTAAATCTCTATTTATTAAAAGCTTTTGTGAACAGATCAACATATAATTCATTTGTGTTAACTTTGACCAGTTTTATCAATCCTTTTTCAAAATTATTTCTGATCAAATGATACTTGATGTTGAAGTGATTTGTCTTTGACTACTGCACAGGATTCTCTATGATAGAGATAGCACTTTTGTTGTCTATGTGGATAAAAGCCTGCTTGAAGTTGAATCCATAATCTAGCATTTGTTTCTGAATCCAAAGCACTTGAGCACAGTAGCTTCCAGCAGCAATGTTTTCAACTTCAACAGTTGACGCTGATACACAGGATTGTTTCTTGCATTTCAATGAGACTCTCATTCCACCAAGGAACTGACATCCCCTAGATGTAGACTTTATAGTTATGTTGCAAACACTATAGTCACTGTCTGTATATGCATACAGATTGAAGTCAGAATTCTTTACATACCAAAGTCCCAGTTTGGGAGCTCCTTTGAGGTATCTAAGAATCCTTTTGACAACAACTAGGTATGACATCTTGAGGTTGACTTAATATTTTGTACATAAGCATATAACAAACATGATATCAGGTATGCTGGTTGTAAGATATATAAGAGACCCAATCATAGCCATGTAAATATGTTTATTAACACACTCCTCCTCAAGATTAGGTCCTAGGGAGTGGTTTCTAGCTATGGGAGTCTTAGCAACTAATGCATGTGAAAAGTATATATATTTTGATAAAGGTTTTTCGTACAGATTTAGTTTTAATTGGTTATTACTACTACTAAACTACACACACAAAAGGCAAGTGTACCTATCGTGAGGTCGTATAGTGATGGTAAAAACCGAGTATCAATCCGTGGACACACCTAGCCTACTCAACAATCTTAATGATTGACTACCGGATTTGGTTTTTGTTTGGGAAAATGATAAGTTGCATTGATGTAATTAGGGTTTTTAAGGTTTTAGAAATGATAATGAAAATAAACTAAAAGAAAGTTGAAACTTTTGGATTTAAAACCAAGGAATAAAGGCTATCATCCTAATTAGATTACACTTATGTAAATATGATGAATTGGTAGTGTGATTAAAGATATTGATTAAAGTAACTGTGTTAATGTTTATAAATGTGAGCTGGCGTGATTTCTCCTCTATCCGTTACGTAGTGACTAGAACCACGTCACTTGAGATTTAGTGCTTAGGTCAAAGCCCTAGTAATGTAGGCAAATCTTTTGTGCCTTTTCGACATATGATTTCTGAAAACGTAATTAATGTTAAGAAGAGAGTGGATCAAGTTCCTTTTAACATACCATTAATTTTATAAAACCATAACAATTACTGAAGATTTCTCAAACTAATAAAAGGTAACCCGTAAATGATCAGAAAGTTAAGGTGATATTATTTCTAATAACCATCTCTAGTTAGTTAGCCATAGATTTATTATGAAGACCGGTTTCACGAATAAAAGTTGATCATACGTTTTTCAACCGTGTATGACATTCACAATTACAAATCATAAGTTTATAACTTCCCGTTCAAATGTAGGTGCTACCCATCGAAAGTTTTCACAAGACCACCATAACATTAACACAATATAAATCACACCATTAGTTCATCATAAATTACATAAGTTTCATCCAATTAGGATGATAACAAGAGTTTAGCTCATAATGAGCTTGAACATAACAACAAATAACATAGATATGGATTCATCGGTAAAATGGAACAATCAAACCGGTGATCTAAAATGGATGATGTTTAGACAATCTCGAGCTTCTTCCAAGTGTTGTATGCACCTCCCGAGCCTCCAAATGATCTTCAAGTCTTGATTACTGAGAGAATTCTGCAGAGTAACTCTCCCACCAAAAGCTTGCCAAAGTGGTGAACTTGGACCTCTATTTATAGGCTTTCTGGAGTGTTTAAGCATGGCCCCGTGCTCAAATGGCACGGCCCTGTGTTAGTACAATGCTTGAGAAAGTTGGTCGGCTCGTACGTGCAGAGGGTGTCGGGCACAACCCCGTGACAAATGGGGTGCGATCCCGTGATTGGGGTGGGGCACGACCCCGTGCTTCATAGGCACGACCCTGTGTTTGCTTTTAGGGGACAGTACTTTTATTCATGTCAGATGTCCAAACATAGGGGTGTGCCAAATTTAGCACGGGGGTGTGTTTCAGGCAACACATGGGGGCATGCTTAATGAGGCACGACCCCATGCTTTGATTTTAAAGCTCGAATTTCTTCAGTTTCTTGTTAAATATGCTTCTTTTGTCCATCTTTCCCTTTTCAACACCTGAAAACACAATTTAACAATTTTAAGTTCATAATCATCATTTTAAGAAAGATATTAAGGAATAATTGATGTGCTTTTGATAATGTTTTTATGTATAATTTAGAGCACAGCAAATATCCTCACACTTGAACTTTGCTTGTCCTCAAGAAAAAATCACTTAAAATGACAATTCCACCAAAAACCAAATAAATCAAATGATAAATATGTCTTCCGAGAAATATGTAAGTAAAAATTATTTCATCCAAATGTAAACATTTTAAGCATGTATAGAATGATATTCTAGTAAGCAATTGATTAGTTAGTAATGATTATTATCATGTAAAAATCCATACTTCTCACAAGATGCACTCACACTCGTCTAAATATATGGAGTCATAATTAGGGTTAAGTATGACTAATACGCTCAATTGCCTAGTATGAATACGTGTGAAATCATATGCTTGTTAAGGGATCAAATCTCCACCTACTTAGATGTTTACTTTCATAAATCGTTAGGTCTTTGATGGGTTATAACTTGGCTCGGGCTCGGGTATGGAATATTTGGAAAAAGTGGCTGAAAGCTAAAGACGACGGTCTTGTCTTATTTTTCTAAAATAAACAACGAAGATAATAGTACAAGGCTCCCTATACAATACTTCAAGCTAGAACGGGTATGCTAACTTGAGGACTCGTTTAAGGTCAGATTGTCAAGACCGTATTTTGCTTTCAAAAACCTTACGTCGTCTTTCACCCAAAGATACACAAAACTCTCCTTTCGTAAGGATCGTTCGGCTTGAAGCCTAATAGCACCCAATCGGATCAGTTTTGTGTATTCCTATTAGGACTCAGTTTGGTTCTTTTTGCATTTTCCATTATGGGACCAATTTTCACAATTCGGGCATCTTTCGTATCTTTTTGCCCACCTTTTTAAAGCGTTTTTTGAAATTCCACAAAATGGCGGAACTTGTTCCTTTTTTCGCCATTTCTTTCTTGCGCCGTACGTGAGGTTGAAAATTTGTTCACGAATTTCCAGGGAAAGTCCTCGTTTTGCTTGATGAAGGCAACAAAGTAAATTAAAATCAAAAGAATGCATTCCAGTTCTTTTAGGTCTACCGGTAAAAGACCAATCTTTCTTTTTTTTAAAGCCAAAAACGTGTCTTTAACGAAAAAGGGGTTTTGTTGGAGGCTTTTTGGTTAAGTGACTTGGTGGTTCGGGTGATCAAAAATAAAAACATTTAAGTTAAACGGGGCTAACTAGGGTTGACGGTCGGGTAAGGAAAGTTAAAAGAAAATTGTTAGGGCTTGAATAGTTAAGGTTTCTGAATGCTTAACTCATTTTTATACAGAAAATACTAATTAAGGTCTTGAAATGTTTACCCAAAGCAAGTTCTAATTACACGTATCATAAGACACCCTCAATTGAATCCAGAATGAAAGTAAAATTGCAAAAGCTGCTTAAGGCTAAAAAATAAACTCACATATGGATGGAATCGAGTAAAAGTGTTTTATTTTACATGATTGAATATTTTTACTAGATTATTGCTTTTAAGGATATCATAAAAATTAGTTTTCAATTTTTATTTGGATGTCATTTATTTACTTATTTATTTGCCGAAAACGTATATTTATAATTTGGTTTATTAAAAATTGTTTAAATTTTTGGTTTTGTGTCACCAAAATTAATAGTTAAATGATTTTTATAAAAATTTTCAATTTTGACCTTTTTAGCAAAGTATCACATGTGTGTGTCAATTAACCCATCCCCACACTTAAAATTCACATTGTCCTCAATTTGATTACTAATATAAAACGAGAAAAGGTAACGAGATAACTCCCCTAACAATGATGAAATTAACTCATGGCTTAAATTGTGAGGATCCTCGGGACCACCTAAAATATCACCAATTTATTGAAAGCATTAAAATCGTAAACACACAAAATAAAAAATAAAATGGCATAAATTAAAGGATAGATTGGCACAAAACAGTTATGCCCGAGCCTTGAAAGTGATACTATTTTTGAGGGATTTGTGGCGGGATATCCCCCCACTCATGATACATTCGGTTTCTGATGTACGTGACATCATTACTCAGGTCATCTACTCAGGAGTGCGGGTTTTCGACTCGGTTGAAGGCTTGTTGTGCGTATCCGAATGATCCCTTGCATGGTTGTTGGTGGTTTGGATTGCTTCATAAAGGTCTAACATAGTCGAGAATTCTCTAGTGTGTGAACTGGAAGCCCCGGCTTCTTCATGCTGTGCCGGCATATCGAGGTCCATGATGATTTTCTCGGGATCCGCCGGATCCCAAATTTGTCCCTTTCTATACATAAACCTCGGCTGTCCATTTGGTAAGGTTGTTATCATGCACATACTCGTGCAAATGCTCAAATCCAATAATCCTGGCATCACTCCTTTAGTTCCCTCCGTGTTACACCCATAGCTCTCGTATATGTTCAGAATTCAGCTTCCCCCAAACATGGGTGTTGGAGCACATGCAGTTGCATTTCTGGAAAAAAGATTACAAAACAAGTATCCAATATTGCATGGTAATTGATTCGTCATACAATATAAAATGAATAAGTCCTTAGACTAACAACTCCCTCGCTTTGACCACAAGCTGTAACGGAATGGCTAAGCAACCGATGTATATAACACAACAACAGGTCTCAAATCTGACTGCTTTTGGTTTTACTTGAGTTAAACACTCCTGTTCCAGTTCTTTCCCAAAATGCTTTTCTCATGGCACCAATTTCCGCGTCCCTACTCTCCTCGTCTGGAAACGTATGGTATGCTGGCATTCCTGATATTGCTTCTTCCTCCATTTCTCGTTTCGTATAGATGCCAAGATAGACACCGAACAAGGCGATGGATTTTTTTGCCAACGTCCACCTAATCTGAATGAAACTACTTTATAATCCCATAAGTCAGAGTCTTTCATGCTAAACCTGAAAGATGCTAAAAATTCAAGAGTTAGTTCATAAATAGAAGGTTTGTTTTGTAAGAATAGTCGCTTCCACTGAATACTCAGTAAATTATTATATCTTTCGAGCTGTCGACAGCTGCTAAGGTTTCTTCATCGACCTGCAAATGTGACTTTTCAGCCCTTTGTAAAAGTCTTTACAACCGGTCATGACACAATCTTTCATGATTTCCCCCGAATTACAAATATGGATGGTTCATGATCCTGAAATTTTGACAAGTCGGTTAAAATATACAAAACAGATTTCTGGGATAGTTTCATTATTTTAGGGACAAAAATAAGTTTTAAGAGACATAGCACCCTTTTTATGAAACTCATGTTTAAAAATAGTTAAAACGTTTGATTTTCAAGAAAAACTGTTAAACATGGGGGTGCGGTTAACGTTTTGATGTATGAAATTTCAACTCGAGCACACGTGGTTTTGTTTGTAAACCTTTGATTAAGCATGGGTTTAACATTTTCTCATTTGAAAATCTAATGGTTACACATGTATCATTTTATTCATGTGTTAATAATTCAAGATACTCAAAAATATATATATAGTGTTTAATCACTACATGTTTGGCAATTGAATTCTTGTAACTTGAATATGCTAACAATGATTCAACCATGAATTATGAAGATAGTCTTGCTAACAATGAAAGAAAACAACACACTAAGAACTAACTAATCATGGTAATTAGCTACTAATCAACTACAAAGATGAACATGAACAAGAAGGTTTAAAGTATTCATCATTTCATAAACTTTGAATTACAAGGTTTACATATAATTGTTAGGATTTCAGTTGTTTAGAGACTTAATCACCTAACTACATGTAAATGACCATCATTATGCTAGAAATTAGTAACACTAAACTTGTTGAACAATTACACCTTGAAGAATTAGAAGAAGTCTTGAAAATAACAAAGAAAAATAGAAGAAATGATGAAAATAAGAGTGAATAAGGTTTGTTCCATGTTTGCATTTGACATTTATCAATGGAAATTGATGGGGAACATGACAAATGGCTGCAACAAGTTAGATTGTGTCATCTTTTGTCAAGCACGGGGGCGTGCCTATGTAGGCACGGGGGCGTGCTCCCCTTGTGCTGCCTAGTTTTAGTTTTTCGTTGTTCTGTTTTTCTGTTTTACGCGTTTTGCAATTTACCCGGTTAAGTTTTATCACTTCCAAATCATTAGAAAAACTTCGAAATTAGTCCTAGAGTTAATTAAAATAAGCCAACTGACAATTACATTTCTTATGTTCCTAGGATTACATAATACGTTAAAAGCCGAGAGTCTGAAACTGCAAAATTAGACTCCTTAACGCGCATCGGCGCACATAACACATCACAAAATTCTTCTAAAAGAATCCTTCATACATTTCATGTGGAAGATTCGGGATGGGATAGTGTGAAGTGCGGTCACTTAGTTATGAGAGTTGACGGTTAACGGAAATGAGTTCTTCGCCCATCTCCTGAACTTTTTGGATGAGTACAGCTAGGCGTTGAGATGCGATAAGATTCACCTTAGTCAACTGTTTGATCAGTTCATGCAGATTGAAGAAGTATTCTTGCGTTGTTGGCTCTCGTGTTTTAGAACACGGTTTCTTTGCAGGATTCTAGTTTGAACTTCCGTGACTTGATTCTTTCATCTTTTAAACGTTTTTAGCAGAAATGGATGTGATGAAAGCTTGGAACAAGTGTGGTATTATATACAGGTCATGAAAGTTGATCATGGGGGTGTGCTTAGCTAGGCATGACCCCATGTTTGTCAAAACAAGTCTTAAATTCGACCTGCAACGTTCTAGAGTCGTCAGCAGAGATCGTGGAAATTTTTTGTAAGAGGCACGGGGGCATTTTCCATGGGGCATGGACCCCTTTTCTATGCTTGTGATGTCCTAGAAAAAATTAAAAAGTTAAAAAAAACCTATGTACAGGTGTCGTGTTCAAGTTTCGGGTCTTCGGCACGACCCTTCCCCACACTTAGTCTTTGTCAGGGTGGAGGTGTAATTCCTCCAAGAAAATCTTGGTTCGTCCATCGTTATACGATTTTAAACAATGACTATTCACGGTGAAATTTAAACCGTTGTGGTTGTAGATTTTGATGGCACCATTCGGAAACAAGTTTTTAATCGTGTATGGTCCAGACCAATGTGATTTTAGCTTTCCGAGAAACAGACGTAAACGAGAGTTATACAGTAAGACACGTTCTCCCACATGAGATCTTTTAGTGTTCTTTAATAGAGAGTCGTGGAATTTCCTTGTCTTTTCCTTGTAAACACTAGCGTTTTTCGTATGCTTGTTCTCTTAATTCCTCTAGTTCGTGGATATGTAAAAATTGATTTTTTCCTGTAAGGCCTTGGTCTAGATTTGCTACCTTGAGTGCCCAATAGGCCTTGTGCTCCAGTTTCACAGGTAGATAACGCAACTTCCTATAAACGAGTTTAAACGGTGTTGTGCTAATGGGAGTCTTATAAGCTGTTCGAAAAGCTCATAATGCATCATCTAGCTTGGTAGACCAATCCTTATAATTTTGTCCTATGGTTTTCTCAAGGATTCGTTTGATGCCTTGGTTAGTGACTTCAGCTTGCCGATTTGCTTATGGATGATAAGTAGTTGTGAAGCGATGGTTTACTCCATAACGAGCCATTGCTCTTTCGAGCTGGTTGTTACAGAAATGTGTTCCTCGGTCACTAATTAAAGCCTTAGGGGCACCAAAACGAGAAAATAATTTCTTAAGGAATCTGACAACGTTTCTTGCATCACTGGTAGGTAGGGCTTGAGCTTCGACCTATTTTGAGACATAATCGACTACTACCAAGATGTAACGATTGCTAAATGACACCGGGAATGGCCCCATGAAATCAATACCCCATATATCAATTACTTCGCATACTAGAACGGGTTTCTGAGGCATCTCATCCCTTGTTGAGATGTTGGTTGCTCTTTGACATGCATCACAGGTGCGTACCATATTGTGAGCATCCTTGAAGATCCTGGGCTAGTAAAATCCAGAGTTAAAGACCTTTCTGGCTGTTAGGGTTGCTCCATGGTATCCTCCTATGGGTCCTTCATGACAGTGCCTTAGGATCTGTTGTGCTTCACTTTCATAGGCACATCTTTGGATAAGTTGGTCTGTGCCGATTCTGAATAGATACGACTCTTCCTAATAGTAATGCTTAATGTCAATAAAGAACTTCTTTTGCTGATAATTTATTCCCTTGAGTAAGATTCTGCTTGCCAAGTAATTTGTGAAATCAGCAAACCAAGGATGTTCATCGAATGAGGATAGGATGTTCATAAGGAATTCATGAGGAAAGTTATCGTTTATTTTCAATTCCTCAGTTTGTGAAGGACTTGAATTTTCAAGACGCGAGATATGATCAGACGCCAGATTTTCTGCTCCTTTCTTATCACGAATTTCAATGTCGAATTCTTGAAGCAAAAGTATCCAACGAATCAATCTTGGCTTTACATCTTGTTTGTTGAAGAGATAATGAAGGGATTCATGATCGGTGTAAACGATTGTTTTTGAAAGGATTAGGTACGAGTGAAATTTGTCGAATGCGAAAACTACTGCAAGAAGCTATTTTTCGGTGGTGGTGTAGTTTTCTTGTGCGTCATTAAGGGTCTTGCTCGCATAGTGAATTGGGTGGAATTGCCTGTCTTTCCTTTGTCCTAATACGACTCCTACCGCAAAATCGCTTGCGTCGCACATGAGTTCAAATGGTAGCATCCAATTAGGGGAAACCATAATTGGAGCGGTGATAGTCTTTCCTTTAACAAATCAAATATACTAATGCATTCGTCAGAGAATACGAATTATGCGTCTTTTTCAAGAAGTTGAGTCATTAGTCATGCGATTTTTGAGAAATCTTTGATGAAATGACGGTAGAATCCTGTATGACCTAGGAAGCTCCTGATTTCTTTCACGGTTGTAGGATGTGGAAGTTTGGAAATAGTGTTGACTTTGGCTTGATCAACCTCGAGCCCTGCTTGAGAGATCTTATGTCCTAACACTATTCCTTCGGTAACCATGAAGTGGCACTTTTCCCAATTCAAAACAAGGTTAGAATCTTCACATCTAACCAGCATCTTTTCTAGATTTTCAAGACATTGTTCGAATGAGTTTCCAAAGAGGGGAAAGTCATTGATGTGTGCTAGACTATACTAAATTAAACTAACAAATAAAACTCTAACTAGACACTAAAAAGCTTTAAATTTATAAAACTAAGACTCGATCCTAAGCAACACAACCGGCAGTGTACCGGTCAACTGCAGAATAGCTATTAAGTCCGAGTTATCGAACCCAAAGACTTCTGTATGGAAAACGAAAACTAGACTTACCTAAGACTTGACTAAAATACTAAGCGAA
>BJCO01369576.1:0-11316 GCA_018326465.1 Flaveria floridana | reverse complement strand
ACTTTATTGCTAAACATGCTTATTTATTGAATGTATAACATTCTTACATAATATCCTACTTAATCGCTAAACACGAAATAGCGGTCGCTATTTACCGCTATTCGCTACGTAGCATATAGGTGCCTTGTCGCTATTTACCGCTATTCGCTATTGACAACTATGCATATGACGAGCGATGTACATGCGGTCAGTTGTGGGGTCTAGACAACGATAACCATGATGAGACGGACTGTAGCCAAGAAATAAGCATGGGGTGGATCAAAAATCGATTTTGTAGGGATTGTATGGGCGGAGGTAAGGGAAGCATTGGCAACCAAAATGATCAAGGCAAAGCATAAAGCACCAATCACCATCAAGAGATAAATCTGATAACGGCCCCCAAACATCACAATATATAAAATCAATAATGTTTTATTGCTACGAAAAAAAGAATTATGCGAAGAAAGTTTTGTGGGTTCTCTAATTAACAGAACTGAATAATTTATCATAAACAAGAAGTATATATTTTGAAAGCATTGTGCAGGAGACTTTGATGTAGATGTCCAAGCCTTTGGTGCCAAACTGAGGAGGAAGCTCGTGTGGCAGAGAAGGCGCACTTATTAATGGTTTGAAGTTGTGGTAGAGTAATGGTGTAGAGTCCATCATGGCTTGGCCTCTTGAGAAGGGTAGTGTGTGTAGATATGTCTTCACAAGGAAGAAGGATGGGTGAAATTCAAAGAATACATGATTATTAAGACAAATTTTTGAACATAGAGCAAGTTTTGTTTGATTTGTGGAACAAGAAGAATGTTGTTCAAGGAAAAGGTTTTGTTAGGTGAGAAAATATGTGAGCCAATGTTAAGAATGGGTAAACCCTTATTGTTGCCAACATGATAGAAGTCATCACCATGATATGCTTCAAATGTACCTAAACTTTAAAGATCGAGAGTAACATGACTATTCGCACCTGTATCCGGAAACCAAGTTGTTGACAAAGTGGACCAATGATAACAAAGTTGGCAGATGGTCTTCCACGAATGGTGGATGGATCCCGGTTTGGGAAATGAGATGGGAGGTGACCAGCGCCATATCGTTTGCATGTGCCATAGAGATGCGATTGTTAAAGCACGACCACGATGATTCTGTTGATATGGCCGATGGTTGTAGAAAGCTTGGGAAGGAGCGGAAGGTGTAAGTTGATAACCGTGTTGGGTAGCAAGTTGTTGAAGAGTTGAAAGAGGGGTAGTGGGTGGGGTAGCGGATGATGGGTTTGTTTTGTCCAACATGTAATCATGATCATACAACAGGCCATGAAGTTCATTGAATGCAACCAGGAAATGTCTAGTTAAAAGTATGGACTTTAACTCATTGTATTTTTCACGTAGTCCAGAATGGTTCTCCAATATTGGAGAGGACATTGCATATTCTTGGGCCCTAGTAAGGTAAGGAGAAGGTGTTTCGTCACCTTTCATCTACAACTTCAAGAGTTTGGTTTTCAGTGTGTATTCACGTGCAGATGTTTGTGGGGTGTAGGCACGTTCGAGTGACAACCAAAATCACATGCAGTGTCACCTTGAACGTGTTGAAAGAAGGCCTCAGATAAAGTTGAGTAGGATTATTCAAACATGAGCATCGTTGCTCAACCAAGTTGTATAGTTGGGGTTGGGACGTGTGGTAGGTGGTGATTGTTGCTCAACCCGTCAGTGTAGCCAAACATGTTGTTAGTGATTAAAAATGGTTGGATCATTGTTTTCCAATAATCGTAATTGTGTGGGGATAAGATGAAAGCAAACTTGTAAGAGTCGTGTGAGGTTTTCTCTTGAGTTGTGAAGGCTGCAAGGAGAGCCATTGTGATTAGCAGATGGATTAGGGTTGCGGTGTTTGAGATGGCAGCGACGGTAGAGGGATGACGACTAGGGTTTGGCAGCTAGGGAAGATGGCTAGGGAAGATAGCTAGGGTTTGGCAAAGTTGAAAGACAAAAGCAGAAGTTAGCGGCGGTGCTCGACCGCAGGCGGCAGAAAAGGGTGGCTGGAGGTGTTCGACGGTAGAAGTACGATGGTTGTAGGTGACGGCGGCTGATAGGGTTTAGGGTTATGGTCTTCGCTCTGATACCAAGTTAAACCGTATAATTGTAAAGGTGAATTGTATTGTATTGAATATTGAGGAATACTTGGGAATATATAATTAATAAAGTTACATACGAGTCCCTTTATAATAGAAAATAGATAACCCTAGACTAAGTTATCTAGTATATCTAACAATGCCCTATCAGATGCTCTCCTAGGCCACCTGTTAGATAAAATAATTAATTTTTATACAATTATGATACAAGAATTATAAAGCATTTAAAAAACATCTTATCCTACATTTATCACAGAGAGATATTTTAAACATGTATAAAACAACATATATATACCATTGGTGCGGGAGGAGGGAATGGGGGAGGATACACCGTTGAGGCCGACATTCTCTCAGCAGATTGGTACCACCATTCCATCATTTATAATCATAGCTCATGATGATAAAATACTTTAATAAGATTAGACACATTTTAAAATATAAAGAATACACACCCACCTTGAAAACGAAGACTGCAGCTATCAGACCAGTTTGTGCATAGTCTAGAACTGTATAAGCACAAGTTAGCAATGCTCCTTGTACTGCCTGAAACACAAAAAAATGCCAGCCGAAATTTGACTCAAACATTCATGATACCAACATCATATATGGCATCACATACTGACGGTATTACAATGATTTACTAGCCATCGTAATTTGTAACATACACTACCATAGACCAACAGACGAACAGTCAAAATGCAATGTTTTGAATAGAAGGTTATTTTTTAATACTTTGTGTAACATTGCACCACTACCTCATAGGTGCAATTTTTTGTGGTAATAATACAGCTTTCTTTTAATCATATTCAATTAACTCCTTAAAATAAAATTGGCAAAAAAGGTTTGTGCACCAAACCCTCCCAACTCAACACCATGAAACTGTTTTGACCCGTTAACCTAATGAAAAATAAAAACCTAATGAGGCGCTACATTTCTCAATTTACCTTTATCAACATAATGAAGATGATAATAAATCATTTATTATTAGTTTGTCATTTCTCATACTATCAAGTTAACAGGAGTATAAAGGAGATTTAGATTCATTATTGATTTAGACCCTAAGAAAAAAGAATCAAATTTTAGAACACCATACTTCAGTTTTCCAGTCAACATGTTTCGTGGGTTATGGAGACACCCATTAGGTCAGGCCAGCTGCCAAGGCCCAACATCTGAAACAAAACCTGGGGTTATATGGGTGTGTGTCGCAGGAGTTAAGAGTCGAAAAAAAGATCAGTTGGCAACATAATTCGAGGCATTACCAAATAGAATATATTCATTTAACTGCGGTCATAATAGTAGAAAAGCAAGCAGAGATTTAAAACTATACCTTATTTCGAAGTGTGGTCAGATAGCAGCCACGAGACATGTCAGTGGTCCGAGTAGACACGAGACTCCATCAACGGCAGTGGTGTGGTGTAGGTGAACAGCTGAATGTTTAATTTGATGCCTCAGGGTTTCTTGATAATGAGTTCGAAACTCATTGGTTTACCAGGAATCTATGCGCCAATGGTAGACGAAGTTAAGAGTCGAAAAAAAGATCAGTTGGCAACATAATTCGAGGCATTACCAAATAGAATATATTAGTAGAAAAGCAAGCAGAGATTTAAAACTATACCTTATTTCGAAGTGTGGTAGATAGCAGCCACGAGACCTGTCGGTGGTCCGAGTAGACACGAGACTCCATCAACGGCAGTGGTGTGGTGTAGGTGAACAGCTGAATGTTTAATTTGATGCCTCAGGGTTTCTTGATAATGAGTTCGAAACTCATTGGTTTACCAGGAATCTATGCGCCAATGGTAGACGAAGTTAAGAGTCGAAAAAAAGATCAGTTGGCAACATAATTCGAGGCATTACCAAATAGAATATATTAGTAGAAAAGCAAGCAGAGATTTAAAACTATACCTTATTTCGAAGTGTGGTAGATAGCAGCCACGAGACCTGTCGGTGGTCCGAGTAGACACGAGACTCCATCAACGGCAGTGGTGTGGTGTAGGTGAACAGCTGAATGTTTAATTTGATGCCTCAGGGTTTCTTGATAATGAGTTCGAAACTCATTGGTTTACCAGGAATCTATGCGCCAATGGTAGACGGCTGCATTTGTGAACTCCGATGTAAGTTCGACCATAAACAAAAGTAACCTATTGTAAAAGTCAAAGAATCAAAGTTGTAAGTTCAACCATAAGGTTCGACCATAAACAAAAGTAACCTGTTGTAAAAGTCAAAGAATTAAAGTTGTAAGTTCAACCATAAACAAATAAGAGAATAATTTGACTATACGTGTAAAAACAATAACTTGTTCCCCTTAGTTTTCTATTAAGGGCTTCATTAGGGCTAGAACTTCAAAGCAAAACCACAAAAGTTAATTTCATTGAAGGGAAGTTAAAAATCTTATATAAAAACAAAAAAATTTTGCAAACCATGGCACATTGGTTCTAAACCAATTTCAAAAAGCATGTTTTTCTAGTCTCTTGTATCCATCAGCTGCTTGGAAATCAACAATAACTTAAATTAAATTATTAAACAAGTATAAGAATTTAGAATAAGTTACCAAAGTTAGTGAGAGTATAAAGCTTCCCTATGACCATTAATTTTGATGGTTGTACTTTCAACCTCGAGAGTTAAAATGCACTTTCTAAAAACAATTAAAACAGAAAAGCCAAGAAAAGCTATTAGTAACATAACACTCCAATTATATGACAAAAAGTTGACGATAACATAATTACAACTTTACCCTTCTTGTTGCTTGCATTCGCTCAGCATATAAACCCACTTGGGGATCCATTGCACGAATCTCCGAACAAACATGAGATATTGACCCACCAACTAATAGTGCAATCAGGTTATCTTGGTAGTCAACCATCCATATAGTCACCCAATATCATTAATAATAAATCATCTTAAGATTGAGATGATGACAAAAGCTTGCACACAAAAATACCTCTATGTTCTCAAAATTTGTACCATCATTAGAACGATCACTCAGCGGCATGGACACTAAATAAACCTTGGTTCAAAGAATCAACATAGCTGTATTCTTCCGTATCTGTAAGAATAGATAAAATGATCAGCAATATTAAAATCAAATAACATAATCCTACATAGATATCCCGGGTCTTCCCTAAATGAAAATCACTTACAAATAAATGCTCGGCCGTCAACTTTTTTCCTTATTTTTAACTGGAATTAGGTCAATGAGCATACCTTTTTCCTCTTCTATTGTGTCTTTAAGGTTTCAAAGACAAGCTAAACAGCCTAACACAAGAATACCATTATAATTATAGGGTGAAAAGGTACTATACATAATTGCACAAATACGTTGATGTGTTTGTGTTGAGTTTGCTATACCTTTTCTCAATAGCTTTTGTTGTAATAATAATGATAATAATAGTAAATCGTCTTAAGATGGAACAATTACTAGAAATCACATGCAAAAATACCTTCATTGTATTTGTAATATCATTAGCACAATCACACGGCAGTCTTAGCCACTAAATAACCTCTTAGTGTAAAGATTCACTAACTGGAATATATCATATCTGCATGAACAATAAATCAAATAAATAGTTAATCTGAACAGAGATATATAAATGAAATAACATAAGAAACATCATAAAAATTAGTGTTAATCTTTCATCATGAAAGAAGCATAACACACCTATAATATGAAGGAGAAAAGCAATGACAACATAAATAGAAGTTTACCTTTGTTGTTGCCTGCATTTTCTCAACATATGAATCCACTATTAATACCAAAATATAATCCTCATCTGGCACCATATTTAGAAGTTTTTACCCAACATCAGACGACCAAAATACAAGCCTCATCCAGTTCTAGAAACAGATAAAACAAAAAAGGCAAAATAAATGATTAACAACATAACACACCTAGCTATGATACGAAGGAAAAAACAATGATAAATAATTACAAGTTTACCTCTGTTGTTGCCTGCATTCTCTCAACATATGAATCCATAGAGGTGGTAGAAAAAAGCAGTCTAGTTTTCCCAACTAGCTTCTAGCCCTAAAAACTGATCCAAACAGCCGGTCCTGTACCGGTTCGTAACCCCCCACAGCCAAACCGTATTATTGTAAAGGTGAATTGTATTGTATTGAATATTGAGGAATACTTGGGAATATGCAATAAATAAAGTTACATATGAGTCCCTCTATTATAGACAATAGATAACCTTTAGACTAACTTACTTAGTATGTCTAACAATGTCCTATCAGGTGGCAGGGGATGCCCTCCTTGGCCACCTGTTAGATAAAAGAACTTATTTATATACAATTATGATACAAGAATTATGAAGCATTTTTGAAAAAATCTTATCCTACATTTATCAGAGAGAAATATTTTAAACATGTATAAAACAGCATATATGCCTTTGGTGCGGGAGGAGGGGGTGGGAGAGGATACACGGTTGGGGCTGACATTCTCTCCTAAGCAGATTGGTACCACCATTCCATCATATATAAGCATAGCTCATTATGATAAAATACTTTAATAAGATTAGACACATTAAATTATAAAGAATACACACCGACCTTGAAACCGAAGACTGCAGCTATCAGACCAGTTTGTGCATAGTCCAGAACTGCATAAGCACAAGTTAGCAGTGCTCCTTGTACTGCCTGAAACACATAAAAAGTCAGCCGAAATTTGACTCAAACATTCATGATACGAACATCATATGTGGCATCACATACTGATGGCATTCTCCCAACACATGAATCCAACAGGGGATCCATTGCACCACTTTCCAATATAATTCAAACAATAATTATATGGTGAAGTAATGCTGCTGATAAGATTTAGTATATATATAAGATTTAGTAAAAAAAAGGAAGATTTTACCATTATTATAAAGTTTGACAAGAATCAAATATGAAATTGAAGGTTTGATGTAAACTTCTGCATCAGGTAGTGTTAACCGATCTGTCATCAGGAAAAAATTAGAATAGATTTAAACATTTGTCTAATTTTATGTGAAGTTAAAACAACATAAAAGAACACTGAAAATTGCACAAGCTAGTATAAGGATTCTAACTGGAGTAGACAGCTTCCCTTCATGTTTGATTTGGGATTTGTACTTTGATTATCAACCTCAGAGAAATTCAAGTGCCATCCAGTTGTAGAAACAAATAAAACAAAAAAGGCAAAATTAATAAATGATTAGCAACATATATAACACACACACCTATGTCCTATGATATGAATTAGGAAAAAACAATGATAAATAATTACAAGTTTACCTCGATGTTGTTGCCTGCATTCGATCTCTCAATATAGAGGTGGTAGAAAAAAGCAGTTAAATTTTCCCAACTAGCTTCCAGGCCTAAAAAGTAAAAACCGATCCAAACCGCCGGTTCGTAACCCCCCACAGCCAAACCGGTTTTGACCAGAGTTGACCAAATGAACCGGTTCGGTGTGTGTGTGGCGGGAGTCAACAGGTCATACAGAAAGATGAGAAGCAATGCAACTTAACGTGATTAGAAGCATTACTATACAACGAGAACGTGAACGATTCATTAATTAGTTAGTCTGAATAAAAAACGTAAACCAGTATTCATCTTCAAATATTCGTCGTTCAAAACTCTGATTAGGGTTTTGTAGAAAATCAAATAGAGATTGGAAAGGAGACGTACCTTACATTGTGATGACTAGCAGTATCAGATGTATCTCGATGTTGATCGTATGAGACAAATTGCGAGTGGGCAGAGGGTTTCCGCAGCAATCGTATCGTCGATTAAGGTGATCGGAGTCTAGGGCTTTAGGGAGAACACCAAATCGATCATCAGATTATGATGTATGAGACATTAATGTCCGATCGAGGGGTGCAACTGCAATGCAATTAGGGTTTTATATATGTACGTTCTAATGAATGAGAGAGATCGAGTTACATTTACATTTACATTGAATGAATGGGGGTGGGTGTTTATGTTTATACACCGCCTACGTTACTCGCACAAGATTTGATGCAACGGGAGGAAAATCTTTCATTTATTAATCACGCGCTATATTATATTATTATATTATAATATAATTATTACCATATCTCAACAGAAAATCATACTAGATTTTTCATTTAGCTTTTGAAATCATATTTACTAATATTAATTAATTTCCATTAAATAAGATTTGAAATTACATACGTACATATCTCTATCTAGTTAAATGTCATTTTCTATTATAATCTGTATTTAATCTCGCTTTGAAACCTATTTGAAAATATCACATACTCAACAGAAAATATAATAACTACACAAGTTAAACAATATCAGCTTTCTAAAAACTTTAACATACTATTTATTCTAGTAACTTTAACATACTATTTATTAAACTTTTCTAAACTCTACGATGACATATTAGCGCAATAGAGCATGCATCTTCTTAATTATCTACATGCTCTCGTACTCAAAATACTTGTCCGGAACATACTTCGGGTTCTTTTACCATCACTAGCTTCTATCTACATATCCACCCTTTATGATATCCTCCATTATAGTTTATGTATGGTGATGATCAATAGCTGTCAAATACTTTCTAGTTGAACGAATATAACGACAAGACAAAGACAGTTGCACGCCTTTCACAGTGTTTTAGATCGAAGATTTTGTGGGACGGTTAACCAGTCTAGTAAAGCTCCTTCGTGTATACATGGAAATGATAATATTGGACTAAGTTTAAGTTCTTGTTAGAACCTTATAATACACTTTGTATTTGATCCTTGACATATGTGAGAGAATTACATCTATTAATATGATTATGACCATTTCCTACTTAAACTTGTTGTGTTGAGAGCCAATTTGCTTAAGAGCAACTTGAGATTGGATCAGATCGAAATGAGCTTGAGTCTGAGCCTGAACCTCTCACAAAGCTCATTTAATTTATGAGAGCATGTCCACCCTTCGCATATCGGTCTGACGCTAGCCTAAATTTGCTTAGACAGGTATTGTTATACATAAAGTAATGATTAAAAACATTTAAACAACATATGTTATATTATCTACAAAAATTATCATAGAATATAAATTAGAAAACTGATCAGTTTGAAAAGTAGTTACTCACAGGCCGTGCTTTGAGCTTTAGATGTACAACTCTAAATGATGATTCTAGCTCGGGCCTAAGCTCTAGCCCCCAAGCTCTAGCTCAAACCCTCTTAAGCTATACAAGCTTAGTTAAAGCTTAAAAACACCGATCCAACCTTAAACGAGTGATCATAATAAGTGCGCTCACAAGTATTGAATAATTTAGTAATCACATAACTCTGATTTATTTTGTAAACTCTAATTAAGTCAATTGATATTCATGTTTGCACAGAGTTAAATAATCGGTCACTCTTCATCACATAACTCAGATTAACTTTGTTTCCTTTTAATTGATATTACAAACCATAAATGTTTATATAATATATTCAAGGTGCACCTTGTGACATCATGAGTTCACAACAAATAGTAATACTTTAATTACTAAAAACTTATAACTTCATTAATCTAAAACCCTAGTAGATAAATGGTGAATCATTTACAAAGTGAGGCAGCACATTGGCTTAATTCACTTGCTTTCATTGGCTACAACAATGAACTCATAACATCATAGTTCAAAATCTATGATCAAAGGTTGTATGACAAACACATTAATAGTCCCCCATTTGTACCTGGCATGAAGCTGCTTCTACAGGTCATGAAATAGCCTTCTAATCTGGTCTACGGTTGCTGGAATCAATGTAACCGGGCAGCGGTTGTACTGTAGTCACATAGATCAAGAATTAGTGTGTTTAGTATGACATCCAGGGTCACATGGTGACTAGATTTAGATGTTTTTGGATGTAAAAGCGTGCTTGTGATATTGGGACATGTTGTGGAATATAGTGTTATTTGGATATGTTTCTGCTCTTTCTAGGTTGTAATAATTAGATTTTTTTGTGTTTTGGAAAATATTGATTGATAGAGATATAGTGATTAGAAAATACAATTTCATGAAAAAATAAAATATATGGCAGTAAAGGTAATTAAAAGTAGAATCTTTTCATCCAAACACTACAAACTGATTATCTAAGTTTTTATAAGATAATTAGAAACATAGTCTATTCATCCAAACATATAAAAACTAATTTTTCCACAACTTCAATTAGCAGTACTCATAGTATCAGTTCCAAAACACAAACCCAAAAAACTCCTCACAGTTTTACTCATTTTAAGCTAACTAAAAACTCAATTTGATTAATGGATATCAGCCCGTTTACTCTTAACGGGTATCAAAGATTTAGCTAACAGAGATCAGTTTAAAGTCATCCAAATGGTTCTTTAAAAGCATACTACTTAAATCGCTTTATTCAAAAACATTATATTGTAATAATATGCTTATTTTAATCATATAAGTGAATTAGTTAATTTCAAATTATAAACCAATGTGTTTGCGGGTCAGCCTGAGCCGCACCAAAAATTACCCTTTTTGACCTTTTACCCAACTAACCATTTCAATCAGATGGGAGTTGGTGTTGAAGATGATAGTTAAAAGAATCCATACCTGTGAAACATACTTGAATATGCAAGCATAACAAAACACAAACCCAGAAACCGTGACTGCTGATGGATTTACTCGCTTCTGAGAACATAAGGGACATAATGTCCTATCAGGAGGCAGAGGGATGCCCTCCTTGGCCACCTGTTAGATAAAAGAACTAACTTATTTACAATTATGATACAAAAAATATTTAGCATTTTAAAAAAATCTTGTCCTACATTTATCAGAGAGAAATATTTTAAACATATATAAAACAGCATATATATACCTTTGGTGTGGGAGGAGGGGGTGGGGGAGGATACACGGTTGGGGCCGACATTCTCTCCTCAGCAGATTGGTACCACCATTCCATCATCTATAATTATAGCTCATTAAGATAAAATATTTTAATAAGATTAGACACATTAAAATATAAAGAATGCACACCCACCTTGAAACCGAAGACTGCAGCTATCAGACCAGTTTGTGCATAGTCCAGAACTGCATAAGCACAAGTTAGCAATGCTCCTTGTACTGCCTGAAACACATAAAATGTCAGCCGAAATTTTACTCAAACATTCATGATACCAACATCATACATGGCATCACATACTGTTGGTATTACAACAATTTACTCGCCATCGTAATTTGTAACATACACTACCACAGACCAATAATAGGCATCATTACAAGGATACAAGACATTCAA
>BJCO01369574.1:0-19749 GCA_018326465.1 Flaveria floridana | reverse complement strand
AAACTTTATGATTGAGTTACTTGGTTGCTTGTAACCTCATCTACCCAAGCTTGGTTACTTGCTTGATTTCATAGTTACTAAACTTTAACATGATTGAGTTACTTGGTTGCTTGTAACCTCATCTACCCAAGCTTGGTTACTTGCTTGATTTCATGGTTGCTTAACTCAGATTTGACTGTTACTTGGTTGTTTGTAACATCATCTACCCAAGCTTGGTTACTTGCTTGATTTCACAGTTGCTAAACTTTATGATTGAGTTACTTGGTTGCTTGAAACCTCATCTACCCAAGCTTGGTTACTTGCTTGATTTCATACTTACTAAACTTTAACATGATTGAGTTACTTTGATTATGCTTAACATTATCTACCCAAGCGTGCTTGGGTGATTTAATTAATTGCTTTTAAAGTTGTCCACCCAGACGTGGCTTGGTGTCTTAATTGCTTTTAACGTTTTCCACCCAGACGTGGTTGGGTGGCATAATTGCTTTCAAACTTGAAATACACCATTTGTTACATATAAATACATGTAACACCAATGAAGCTAGGCTCCATTCCATGTATTGAGGATGGTTCCTTGATTAAATAAGGATTTTAACTTAGGCTTATAATTCGCAATTGAAACTATGAGCTACAACTAATAACTGGATCATGAGCTACAAATGATTACTTGTAGCAAGTACGTCAATGACGCTGATTGGAGGTACCATACAAATAACATCTGGGGCTAAATACGTAGCACTCACGAGTCTGCTCCATCCATGGATTCGGGTTCCATTTTTTAATCGAATCTGTTGATTCGTGACTTGCTATAACCAAATGTTAGGTTCTCTTGATAATTAAAAGTCCACACAAGATGCAATTCACCATCATCTATAACAGCTCATATCAGCCAAAACGAAGCACTAGCCAATGCTCACATCAGTCGCAGCTCAGCAGCAGTTGAAGCTTACGCCAGCCACAACTCAGCATCAGCCGCAACTCATTCCAGCTGAAGCTTACACTAGCCTAAGCTTACTCCGGCTACAGCTCAGCATCAACCGTAACTCTATCACGAGCCTTGGATATGGACTAGCTGCGGAGGAATTGGGTCGAGAGTGGTACCATAACCGGATCCATAAACCACAGATGCCACTCAAGTTGAAACATGCTATCGTGAAGTATCAAGACAACCTCATTCCTTTGCCAAGTTACATCCTTGTTTGTTGAGCTCGAGAAAGTTACTATGTTATCCGTAGCTACAAAGGAGTGTCTGAGCTTGCGACTTACAACCGAGATTCAAGTTGCAGCTAGGGCTAATTTTCATTCAAGTAGGTGTTTTTAACATGAAAATAGATATTTTATCGAACTTATATCTACTAAGGAGGATTACAAGGATGACAAGCTTGGGATAGGTTTCTCGACCTAAAGTTCATGCTACATTTGTTAATGATTTGCTTTCTAGGTCTTCAATTCAAGAAGTCAAGACAACGTGATCATGGGCATACAAAAGGCTGTCGATGTTTGTTCATCAAGAGGCAAAAAGAACTTGAGAGCTGCCTAAGAGATTAAGACTAAGCTGCATCATGTGAGGCCAAATTAAGGGAGAAAACTATACAGTAAGCTTAACTACTATATAATCGTAACTCAAGATGAATTACATTATTATTAGGTTAAGAGAATACATGAGGATTTGTTGGTACCCGATGAGGCAATAAAATCCCTCTCCAACCCACTTGTATGTAAGAAAATATTTAGATGATGGTGGATGAACATTTTGTTGTTTATTTGGTAATCCTTGGAAGTGGAAGTCTAGGATGCGGCTCAGCTCAAGTCGGAGTAAGCACGCGACTAGACTCGAGCCAAACCACGGGTACAACCCATTTTAGCCGAACTAAGCGAAAACAATTGCACAAGCTAGTGTGGCTCCCTTTATGGTAAGAGCTATGAATAATCACGATACAACGAACTCAATCATGTATTTATACTAACTAACTGGGATAAACAAGTCATGAATATTAAACCTACTCAAGCATTTATAATAATAAACGGAGAAGTTCAACTCTATCTCTTTTGCATTCATAGGAAACTTAACACTAACTTCAAATTGACTTGCAACTGGATCGAAACGGACTCAACCACAGCTAAAAGAAACACACATAAACGTTACCTGAGCCACAATTCTTATAGTAAATTGTAAATTACAATGGTTGTTTGGCCTTTTACTTCATGTATCATGTCTGACCTTTTGACTCAAATACACATCCACATACTCAAAACCGTGAAACATACAAAACAACTAACAAGCCGCGACTCACTTGGATAAACTCAAAGTATTGACTTTTGAGTAAGTTTGACCAATAAACCCCATAAAAGTGAGGTAGCTTGCATATAAGTGGTCTATTTAAACTTTCAGATAAGCCATTATATAGTAGACACGACTCATCCATCGACGGTATCTTTTGGCACTAAAATATTATAAGTTTTAGATTTCAATTGATGTCCCAACCCACACTAGGAGCTGAGAAATACAAAACGGTGAATGCACTCATATTATAAAGCGAGTACCATGTTGGTTTGAGAACCTAGCGTGGTATGACTCTTCTAAAAGACAACTAAATATTATATCAGATGTGTCACTACTTTAATACATCTTTGACAAACTTAGAGGCCTAAGTTTATACATTTTGCTTTGCAGTTTGTAAATCAACTACCGGCTAAAAGATCAAAAAAGAAAATAGTGTTTTCACATGCCCTTTATGTATCCCATATCATGAGTAATAGGTCTTTAACCTGGTGTTTTCAAAGTATGGCCAATCCGCGACACTCGAAACCAAGCCAAAGAAAAGTTGGTTACGGCGAAAGGTCACTTGTATCCCTAATAATATTAGGATCTAGATGAAAGACAAGGCATAGAAAATGAAGCCGAAGGATAGGCAGTATAGAACCATGGTAAGCCATGGCTCACACACACAAACACGCTATGAGCTGCTGCCACATTGTAAATTCCAATTTTTATTTTGACTTTTAATCACGCACATGATATTTAATTCTTGAAATAGTGACTCAAATTTTCATATATACATACAAATATTAAAAGAATTGAAATACACAAAGATCCGTACGCAAAAAGGTTTGGCTCGTAAAACTCGAATATGGCCGAAGGTGGACCAAGCTGCAACAAGACCGAAGGAGCATGAGGGATCACAAACCAAAGGAAAATGAGAGCCAGACGCAGCTCAAGATAAGCCACTGCTATGACTATGATAGACATATGGTGAAAAAGACGGTTGCATGAGAAATAGGAAGTGAGTAATGTAGCTAGAAACACTCAAGAAAGGAAAACGAGTCAATAGATGTGCTAGGTATTCAACGGATTCTTGACTCCGGATGGCCGCTCTTGAGGCCTAGAAATTGCGTCATGACCTTGGATGGTTGCTCCGGAGTATGGATGTGAGATCTATATATGACATCATTTAGTAAAAATTGTTGGAGTTCAGCACACCAAAGTTATCGACCTTTTATAACTATGGTCACTAATATGTGGTTCTAGCAATCGATCTCCCTTGCGAATAGATAATGAGAACTTTATCGATCTAAGATGCACAAAAATCATCAGGCTCCTTGTTTTAAACCAATAACGCACTAGTACAGTTTAAAGCAATAATGATTTGTATAAGACAAATGAGTACTATGCAACTTGCATTATAAATAATTTACAACAAAACACATATACCTTGTGTTGCAGTAAGTTTACCCTAACTTTGTTGGTGGTCTTTTTTATAACTATTTTCACGTAAATTATGCTTCACATACCTGGTATAATTTTATATGATGAATAATATTATAAACATTATAAACTATAAACAGGTGAGAGTGTAATGATCACATAAGAGCAAAATATTCTAGGTGTGTGTGTATATTTGTGTCTTTATATTAGATAAGGATCACATAAGAGCAAAATATTAAATGAACAACGGCTTATACTGCAAATAATATTTTTGTTGACTTTCAATAGCCATTACTCACACATGATATTTAATCCTCGAAATGATGACTCAAATAGAACATACTTTCCCACCACTCAAAATCATGAAACACAGAGAACCAACATCCAAACCGCGACTCAAGTGGATTAAGTTTTTGACTTAATAATTTTGACCAATAAATCATAAAAATAAGAAGGGTGTGCGAACTGTTTATCAGTAGCTCTATTTAGAATTTGAGATGGGATTTTCTATAATATGCACAAGCATGTTCACTAAGGAGTGTGCCCAAGCCGCGGCTTACAAGGTGTACATCATGACCCACAGATGGAAACCGGAGGTGAGACTCAACGCGTCGAGTTTTAAGGCAACTCTATGTGGGTATAGTGTTAGATGTCTACTTTGAGGTCCCAGTCGTGGTTGTCGTATGTAATAATGAGACTTATCAATATTATAAATCAAGTATCATGCTTATTAGCTAACCCAGCCGCGGCTCGATTTTCCTAACAAAAAGAGTTATATATTTTAATCGATGGGTCACCATTTTAGTACACCTACCTAAGACTTTGATATTTCAAGTTGTACATCTTGCATAATACTTGGTAAACTAATGAATACCAACTAAAAGATACTTTAAAGGAAAAAAAGAATAAAGTTGTAGTAGACAATCTTTAAAGACACCAATATTATATTCACGTGCCTATATAAATTTTAACATAAACGTTATTTGTATTTATTTTTTCACGAGACGTTATATATACACATTATGCACACATACTATTTACCAAGAGCGAGTCATGGAATAATGAGGAGAGAATAATTAAGTTGCAGCACTCTCAGCCAACCTAAAGGAAAGTTTGTTATGATGAAAGATCTAATCCATATATAATAATATTATAGAAACTATTGAATTATCATAGTGTACCCAAAGTCCAATCCGCAACTCATGAGAGAAGCAACAAAAAAAGTAACTAGATAAATGAGCTCATTTTATTAGGAGTGTAACGTTAAAATATAAAGGTATAAGATAGGATATCTTCATGCAAGCCGCAGCTCTTGTGTAGAACCCGAGCACCAGCCGCGGCTAAAAGTCAAAAGGTGAAAGGGTGGTAAAAAGAAAGAGTAGGACATTTGGAGATACCCAAGGAAAGAATTAACTATAATAGTTGGCTAAAAAAATCTTGCTATGTGTGTGATTTTCAAGAGATTTGCAGATCTACTTTCTCCTATTGACCGGAGCTCGATTACGAGCCGCAGCTTGAGGTTGGTGACCCTTATTCACAGATGATTCTACAGTCACAGTTGAAATTTAGAGTTAGCAAATATGATTGTATACGGTTACGATATCGGCTGAAATATCACACTCATAGCATTGGGGTTGAGAGTCTCGTATGAGCACAAGGTGTTTCGCACATTGGTCTATCGAGCTGCGGATCAGACGAGCTCTAGAAAGGGGAGCTTCAGGGATATACTTCAGCTGAGAGTTGCTTTAGGTGAGCTCGGCTTCGGTTGAATTAGAGTCGCCAACTCGAAACTGATCCGGAATGTTTATTAAGCAGGTATCCGAGATCGAATTTGGGGGGATTTATGAGAAATTGAGAAGGACACCAAGATCGTATGGATGTTCAAAAACAAAATTTCAGATACTAGTTATACTTTGATCTCTTCATCGGTTTTAGGTGCAGCACATATTAATAATTTTTACAATTATATTTGTATTTCAGGTGTTGAGTTTGGTGAGATTTCAAAAAAGCATAGCAGCTTGAATATAGTTATAGAATGACAAGTAAGCTAGAGACAAACTAGGTCTGTGATAATACGAATGGTCAACAAGCATGTTTTGTGATATCAACCAACATGTTATGTGATACAAACACACACAAAAATAAAATAAAATAAAAATATGTATTTTCATGCAAAATGGTTTTGCTTACTAAAAATTTAGAAAACAGCTCCTTACAAGTTTAAATGGACTAATGAGTTGTAGTCTTGTAGTGCATGCGTGTATATTTTTGATAGGGGATACATGTGCCTCAAATAGTCAAGTCTAGAGTTGCGAAGAAGAAGACGACACCTCAATACACACTCGCTCTTAGAATAATTGTTCTCGAATTATTTATTTTATCCGGTAAAATCTCAAAAGAAACATGGTCGCCACCGTCTAACTTTGGAATAAGTGAGCCGCGGATCACACGTATTATGTGTTCTGATGCGAGCTCCTGCCTGGGCTTGGAAGTGTTACACTGGGCATTAAGAGAAAAAAAAGGTGTGGTTTGGGTTTTAAGATGTGTTATTGAGGTATATTAAAATACGGATTTAAGCGTAGTCGGGATTCCTTGAATGAAAAATAAAAAAAATAATATCTTTTTTTTTTGTAAAGAACTAATACTATTATATGTTTAGTTTTCATTCACCTGAGTAACATGTGTTATTAAATATATCCAATACCACATATAAATATGGGTAATTGTGCCGTAACCAGAGCATGCGAAAACATTGAACATAGGTTGTGTGTATGCATTACTTCATGTTGAAGAATGAGTATTTAAACAGATCTTAGTTTATTATTCCATCTCTTTTATCAAGAGAATTGATTTCTAAGATATTTAGATTGCTTGTTAATCTATTCTCTTTCTTTTGATTATTCCATTCATGTTTCACATGGATTCACCACCATAAAATGAGAATATGAAGCAGTCACGCTCTAGTAAGTACATATTACAATATATTGAACCAAACACATGCTCTATAGATATGTAACTATATGTATGAAAGGCAAAAGCAAAACGGGTTGGGGCAAAAAACGTGTCAAGTTTTATAAGAAACATGTAGATCTGTAGCTTATGTGTGGTAAGATGCATTCTATAAATTTCAGGAGAGATATTTAAGAGATTTGGAACCTGTTAAACTGGAGTCACAAGTGTTGACCTGGACATCACGTATGGAATACGAAGCATGTTTTGTTCGTGGATCCTACGGATGGCGCCAAATGTTGCTACACAAATCTTAACCAAGGGATTAAGTTCTGGAAGCAGTGCAAGGATGGAGTTATCACCAAGGATTAAAGCTTGGACTTGAATTGGTAATGGTATTTGTTATTCGGCTGTGGCCGAACTTGGACTTGGGCTGGTCATGGAATCTGCACAACAAAGACAACACCGTGAGCCTCGCCACGGGCAGAAGGGATTTCTCCCTGTGACCACACTCCAACGTGAGAATAAGTATATGTACCAAAGGAATTCGGGAGGGAAGTTTAGTGAATCTAATTGAAGTGGGAGTGTTCTCAGGATGGATTTACCTGTTGAATGAAGGAAGTATTTATAGTATCAGTGGATGGAGATGAAGTGTAACTTGGTTCTATTTTTGGTAGTCTGTGGTCAATGAGCCGGATCTGAGATCCCTTAGTCAGAAAGTTCTATACCTTCTTGATGCAAAGGGTTTCTGACTAGGGATTAATGTTATTTGTCTTTATGGTTGACCTTTGAACATTTTGTAGGCTACTTTGATTCTCTGCCCGGGTCAGATTTTGGCTTCATATGTTTTGTCGTTATAGGCTCTTTTCTTATTCCTTAGTAACTAATGATAGATTTCCTTTTGTTCAACATTGCTTTGTTTATCACACTTCTATGGAGAGTTTCTAAGTGTTGTAGAGGAGATATTGTTACGGTCACGGCCAGAAAAATGTCCAGCCGCGGCCTTGCTTGGTCCCGGCTGCGGCCTTGTCTGGTTCCTGCACACCAGCCGCAGCCTTGCTTGGTCCCAGCTGCGGCCTTGTCTGGTTCCTGCAAACCAGCCGCGGCCTTGCTTGGCTCTTGCCCACCAGCCGCAGCCGTGCCTGGTTCCTGCACACTAAGCCGCGACCTTGCTTGGTTCCGTGGCCCCTGTCTTTGGTGTGATCCGGGGATACACCCATTGTGTCAGCTGAGGCTGAGGGTCTTCCCTTGTGTCAGCTAAGGCTAAGGGTCTTCTCCTTGTGTCAGCTAAGGCTAATGGTCTTCTCCTTGTGTCAGCCAAGGCTAAGGGTCTTCTCCTTGTTTCAGCCGCAACTAAGGTATACCTTCTTGAGCTGCGGCTGAGGTTACCCTGTTCCTCTTAGTTTCCTCTGCTCAGTGTAATCGCATTATCATTACCACGTTTAACCCTTTTTATAATGATTTATATTGTATTTGGGGTGGTACCCCATCAGAGTATAAATTGGGTTGAGTACACCAAAATATAAATGAATACAAGATCTACGTATGCACCCACACCGTGGCACATGGCCATATATGGGGCATCGTGGCGGTGCTTGCCATTATACCCATACTTGTGCCCATAATCTTCGATGGATTAAAGTGCCCGATGCGCGCATGACTTCATATTTCGTACCCACCAATTCTAGCACAAATTGTCATCATGTCTGCAGATCAAGCATACTTGCAGAAGTATATAAATTTCGGGATCATCAATTCCTGTTAAGTCGCTAACAATGATCTTCAATATTAATTCACCTTGGTGACATGTCCTTTGTGTATGTATGAGTGGTAAAAGGTTTACTCGCAAAGTCGTCAAGTCGACCTTGACACGGTGTTTGTAATAATACTTAAATTGATATAACTCGTGTAGACTAAAACATTCAAATATTATAAAATGTTATGTCGTGTTGGAAATGTACAACAAAAAAACTCGTATACTTGTTTTGTTTTTATAGTTTTCTTTAATATTCTTTTCTTGACATATTTTAACATTTTTAACATGTAAAAAAAACATTGGCTATGTTGGCGACAATTGAAACCGACCCAAACAATGGTCGGCTCCAAGCCACTAAAGAGAGGCGGTGACCTCTTAAGTCTTAAGGGTGTTTTAGGTATTAATTAACTATGTCATATCCTCTATGCGAGAGGGCGGACCTTGGCGAAGCGGTAAAAGCTGTTCCTAAGGGACCGAAGGTCTCAAGTTCGATACGTGGAAACGGCCTCCCCACAAAATGTGGGGGAAAGACCGCGTACATCTTCCCTTAAATGTGACGGACCCTCCCTGGACCCTGCGAAAACGCGGGAGCTCTTTGCAGCACTAGGTACGCCAATATCCTCTATGCAGGGTCGTACCCTATAATGGGAAATTTTTGGGCCCTAGTTAAGTAAAGAAAAACTGGCATTTTGTTATATAAAATGAATAACTCGTATATAAAATTTTTGGTCCTGTGCGAATAGAAAAAAAACAAGACCCAAGTTCGATCAATCGATCACTCTGACCATCCGTGTTCCGGTCGTTTTTCTACCGCTCCCACCTCAAATCGCAAGTTGTTTTGTTTGACTTTTAATATGGGTTTAAATCTAGTAATAGATACCTGATAATAGGTTAAAATAATTAAAATTTTTATGAGCTATAGCCTATAATGTTTGTTAGACTTAAAATAACTAAAATGTTAATGAGTTTGTTAATAGCAATTTTAAACATTTAAGAAAATATATAGAGATTTTTATAAAATATATATTATATAATTTTTTATAGAAACTTCGTGCCTTTAAGGATATCGAGCCCTGGACGGTTGCCCGCCCGCCCCGTCCCCCTTCAGTGCCGATTCTGCCTCTATGTAAGGTTGTTAGGCAATTTAGTCCAATAACAAGTATAGGTGGATTAGGATACTTGGCAACCAAGTTTGGTTGGCCTATATATATCATAGCCAAATTTAGGATTATATGAATAAGAAAATTTTATTCTAATTGTGTTGGTTGATTTGTGTTATTGATGTCTATTTTAAATTTGAATCAATCATCTTTAGCTTAACTGGTTAATGTTAAGTACTCATGACATGTAAATATATGATAGGTTATGGGTTCAAGTTTCAATCTAGGTAATATGTTCAAAGTTGATATACAAAGTTTTTCTATCAATGAGTTTCCTCCTGAGGGTGTTGGGTACGGTCCTGACTGCGACACGAGTAGGTATGTCCGATTAAGATAGCAAATATTATTCGAAGTATGGTCACACATTTCTCGTTAAAAAAATATATTCTAAACTTGAGCCTAATTTTTTCGCTTTGTGGGAAAAAAACAGAGGAAATGGGACAATAAGTTCAGCATGTAACGTCTCTTCCTTTTGTGTCTTCGTATCAAAGTGCACCGATATGTTGTATAGCATGTAGATAAACCGAAAGAACACTAACTACTTTAAACTAAATTAAAAAATCATTAATTATATTTATATTATACTAATTACTAATCTTTTTATGCATAATACTGTTGTAACTTATGCATAGTGAGTTTTTTTAAAAAAATTACTTTTCACTTTTAATCCAAATGTTTTTATATTTTGCAAAGTAACATTTTAAAATTTAATTATTTTTTACTTTAAACCCAAAATTCTTCATCTTTTGCAATTTAATCTTACAAAATTATATACTTTTAACTTTGATCCCCTATGCTTTTCATATTTTCAAATTTTCGTCTTACGTTCGTTATACGTTTTGCAAGTTAACACGATACGAACATGCATGTGCAATTCACCAATTTTACGTTTCGCTTTACGTTCATTCTAAATTTTATGAGTTAACACAACACAACGTGCGTGCGTGATTTACCGTTTTTACATCTATTTTCTCTCTTTAACAGGTTCGTCGCTACGCGTGAGTCTTAAATCGACTTAGTTATATTTTTATATATTTTATGCTTTGGTCTTAATTTTACGTATTTCACACCACAATTTCAGTGTTGACGGGCATTAATGGTGGTGTGATATTTGTGTTATTTTGCATGGTTTTACGTAAGCATGGGCAAAAAAACTGGTTCGGGAACCGATTCGGCAGAAAAACCGGAACTGGTTTAAAAAAACCGATTTGGCCCAAACCGGTCCCAAACCAACCTGAACCGCCGGTTTGTTGCCGGTTTTTGAACCCCACCCTCAAAATCAGTTTATAACTTTGAAAAGCCAAAAATCGGTTAAACAGGTTTGTAAAAAAACCGGTTTCAAACCGGTCCGAATCAGTTTGATATGTTTGAGTATCCGGTGTTTCAAACCAGTTTGTAACCCGAACCGGTTTGAAACAAAACCAGTTTGACCCCATGACATACAAACCGGTTCGGTTGAACCCAAACCGGTTTTGGTATCTAAACCAGTTTGTACACCACTAGTTTTACGCCCTTCGTGTTGCAGGAAGCTTAATTCTAATTATATACTAATTACCAACTTTCCTATGCATTATGAGTTGTACAACATGCTTTACGGGTTGTACCCACCTTTTGTCTTATTTCTTTTTAATCTTTGAATTTTTTATTTTAATCAATATTTTTACATCTTTTATAATAGCTCAAACATTGTTTTACTTTTAAAATTGGTCTCTATACCTTATTATATTTTTATAATTTTTTTATGTTTCGGTCTATATTTGGCAAGTTAACACGTCACAACATGTGTGAGTTATTTTTTCCCGTTTGACCCCCCATTGCAACTGTTGGTCCAAAATTGACTTACTTATTGTTTTATATATTTTACATCTCGCCTAACGGTGGTGCGTCCTTAGTGCTACGTTGTGGTCGAAGATCAGTTTTCTTTTTTCGCCTTTTTATACGAGTTTTTCGGTGTTGGTGGTCGTTAACGGTGGTGTGTCTTTGGTGTTACTTGACATGGTTGTACGCCTCCGCAGCAACGCGGGAGATTTAATTCTAATTATTAATAAAAAATCATATATGATTCATTTTCTCACTTAACTTTAGAAAATATAAATATTAATAAGAATATTACCCGGAACTAGAACATACAGTGAAAATTAAGTGATGTGGAAAGAGAAAATAAAGTTAAGTAACATTGAAAATTATAAATGAACTAAACATCAAAATTACACATGAATGAAAATTTGTTGGCGCTTTAGGATCTTAGCCTCTTGCATGGCGATCGAATATGAAGAATTTGTGTGTGTAGTTTGAGAGAAAATGAACAATACGTGCGATTGATTGTTATTGAATGTTAAAGACACTTTACATGTATCTATACCCTATCGTAGTTTACAACTTTAGTTCTTGACACTTATACATACATACATATATACATATATACATATATACATATATACATATATACATATATACATACATACATACATATATACATACATTTACATAGTAAATTCTAAGTTCGACTTTGAACTAATTCCATAAACGACCCGATAGTTCAATTATACTTAAACACTCATGTATTAAGGTAATTATATTTTCAACAAAAATGAACAAAATTATACTATACCATGGAGGTGATGAGAAGCATCCCTACGTACCCACCGGTTACCTAATTGGAGTCAAGACTTGTTAATATATATATATTTATAGTACTAGCTTTAGTAAATCCGTGTATTACACAGATTGAATAAACAAAATATTAATATAATAAAATTTACTAACTATAAAATGATATTCTAAGATATGATATGACTGAAATTAAGTATGAGAAATGACTATAAATAATAAAACTGTGATATCAATTTTTTAAATTTGTGTTTTTAAATTTTTTCTAAAAAAATAAACATTTTGTTCTAAAAAAACCATATAAAAATGTCATTTTTAAAAATTTCCTAATTATAACTCCCAAAATTAATTATTTTTTTTTAAATTGAATTTTTAAAAATACCAATTTTAAAATATTTCATATTTTTAAAAAAGTTTTATGCTTTAAAAAAATTAATTATTTTATAAGAAAATAACATTAATAAATAGATATATTTTTTAATTTATTAAATGTAAAACAATGTTAAATAATATTATTAGTAATTAAGGTAGTTATTTAAGAGAAGACAGAGACGAGAAAATTTTGATGGGAATGACTATGGCGCTGTCACATGACATCTCAAGTTAGTATTTTATTAGAGTGGTAATATTTAAGTTATAATTTTCTATTTACTTTTGAATTTCATAATAAAGGACGTTAAATTTAGGGGTGTTCATCGGATCGGATAACGGATTATTCGGATTTGAAAATTTCAGGACCCTATCCGAAATCCGATCCGATCCGAATAAGGATTTTTCTATCCGATCCGAATCTATCCGAATTCAATTCGGATTGGATTCGGATATATCCGAATAATCCGAATTTATCCGAATAATCTGAATAAACCAAATAACAATTTTTTTCTTTTTTTTCTTATATACTTATTTACTTTTTTGCTAATTTTTTATTCTTTCAATTTTATAAGTTGGAAATTATAATAAAAGATATAAAACTAAAAAGTAAAATTTGACTTGTACACAAATTTAAAATTTAGAACATAATAGGTAACTGTATAAAACCTGAATATTAGAATCTCTAATTTAGAGCGGCGGTCGATTATTACATAATTATTTAGTATTATGACTAGAATGTGTAAAGATTCGTATGTATTGAGTTGAAAACATAATATATAGTTGGGTAATGAGTATTGGGCTAGAAACATAGTTGAAGTCTTATTCGGATTAATCGGATATCCGAATTATCCGAATAACCCGAATAACCCGAATAAAAAAATTGTGAAATCCGAAATCCGAATAAGGAATTCGGATTCGGATGAGATCCGATCCAAAAATCCAAATAAAGATTCGGATCAATTTATTCGGATTCGGATACGGATCGGATTTTGTATACTTTCGGATATCGAATTTTTGAACACCCCTAGTTAAATTAGTCAGTTTGAGCTATATTTTACTTAGAGATGACAAAAAAAATTATAATAATAATAAGCGGGTCGAATATGATTGAGTTATTGGTTGCATGGCTTATTGTCAAAAGGGTAGGTTACCTTTTTAGGGATGAGCCGAATGGGTTTTGGGCCAACAATCATACGAACTAGTTTTAAAACAGTCCGGTGGCCGGGTGTTCAATTTTATTATACAACATTATTATTTTATTTTATTTTTTTTGTTGTTGTAAACAAAAACGATACTTTTTAAGATATAAGATTGGCTCCAGGTAGGTCCAAACTAATACTAAAGAATATATAAGATCACCAGAGAAACACCCATATGAAACCTTTGTATGTGAAGACTTATTGAAAATTATGACGTCTAAACAACGATTTTCCATACTTTAAAATACCGAGACATTACAATTTAAAAATATGAGAGATGAGACTAGGGCTGTAAATGAGTGAGTCGAGCCAGGATGGGCTTGGGTTTGGGCTCGGCTCGTTTAAAACCCAAGTTGAGCCAGCTCAGCTCGATTACCTTCAAGAGCTCAAAAATCCGATCTCGGGCTCGGCTCGTTTAGCCGAATCACGAGCCAATTTATTTTGTTTTATGAAAAAGTAGTTTTGTTGTTTTTACATACTATAGGTACTTTAAAACCAAAATGGATTTCAAGTAAGTTTAAAGTAAAAGTGTCTAATGCAAATTTTATTTTTTCTTTTAGTACATTCCTTTTTTTTCTTGGCCCCTTAGGTTATATATAAAACTCTTTATACCCTTTATTTATGTGTTTTTTGACATATTCATAATTTTTAATTTTTCTTAAATTCAATATTTTATGAATTTCGAATACGTCATCCCAACGTGCCTCTTATTATATATGTTTCGGTGTAATTTTACTTAAAAAGCTGTTGTGTGTCACAATATACAAGTCATCGAAAGACAAATGTCGCTAAATAGACAGTAATATAAGTTAAAAGGATTAACACACAATGGATTAAGCTTGATAAAACTAAGTATCTTTTAATATATTTGTTATTGCCCCAAAATCGTAGGTTAAAAGGATTGAACACAATGGTTTTCACAGGCGTTTCACCTAATGTTTTGTGTAATAGTGGATCCTTAGGTAATATACTTGGAAATGATAACAACTTTCTTTTAATAGAATCTATCAGCAAGAATTCAATGGATTAAAGCATTTAATTACAAACTCTTGAGATTTAGAAGAAGTGATAACTATTTGCTTAGAGTACTCCTATCTACAGGGTGTAATTTGGAGTTTTCTAAGAGTGATTAGTTTTACAGATTGTTGCCTTATAGAGTTTTTTTCTTTTTGTAACACAAATAACTTATGATTTTATGAGACCATTGTTACATAATGTGATTTTCTTATTCCTAATGACTAACCAGATAGAAGAAACTGAAGATGTTTAAAACGGCCCTTGTCCACCGTATCAATTTTTGTGCATTTTCAAATGATCCAACCGAGTTGTCCCGTTTATTTTCAAGGTACAGTCTTTTTCTTTGCAAAGAAATAAAACTTTAATAACCCGAAACTAATAGAATCCTGCTTTGATAAAAACTGACCCGACTTGACCCAAAGCCTTCTAACTCCGGGTTGATAGAAATACTAGAACTAAAAAGTGACCATATTGAAAATACTAGAACTAAATTGTCATCGTTGATGGTGCTTTTTTCATTTAGTGTTTGTACGTAAGAATTTGAGTAAAAGATAATAGAGAAGCTTACCAAATACAATATTGATTCATTCCTTTAAAACCACTCGCAAGGTTTATTCACTTAATTCTAGAACGAGTTTTATTCATTTTGTAGTTTCAAGGTACATGCATGTTAAACTTTCTATTTTGAAGATCGGTATATCATATATCTTAACTTAATATTATACACTAGCTTTAGTAAAAACTCGTGTATTACACGGATTGAATAAATTAAATATTAAATAGAATAAAATTTATTTTACACAATGATATACTAAGAAATGATATCATGAGAATTACGTATGAGTAATAACTATAAGTAATAAAACAATAATATGAACTTTTAAAGTTTTTTTTTCGTTTTTTTAAAGATAAATTAAATATTTTGTTTTAAAATAATGTTTTAAAAAAGTTCCATTTAAAATGTCCTTACTATAAGACCCTATTTTAATTATTTTTGTTTTATAAAAAATTTACTTTAGAAACACCAATTTTAAAATATTACGTAAAAATAGTTTGATTTTTTTGAAAAATATCTTGTTATAAAAACTATATATTTCTATAGAAATAACATTAACAAAAAAATCTCTTTATTAATTTATTTAAAAACTAATTATAATGTAAAAATAAATAATATTATTAGTAAGAGTTAAATGTTTTTGGTCCCTGGCTTTGTTTGGTTTGTGCAATTACGGTACATGTGTTTTTTTACGGTTACAGTACTTCAATTTTAAAAAAATTGCTAAAACGGTCATTCCGTCTAATTTCCAACTTGATGGTGTTAACTTGCAGGGGTATTTCCGTCTTTTTTACGTGCTTGTCTTTTAAAAACCCTTGTTTACTAAACAGATAGCTCAACCATCCACCACAACACCGTAGTGTAGGGTATGTCGATTGATACAGGAGACCCTCCATTTGTCGAGTAGAACCGTAGCAGCATCGCAGCACCGTAGCACCACCGTAGCAGCTCCTCGTCCATGTCGGCTTCATTAGATAGCTCAACCATCCACCACAGAAACCCTTGCACCACCACCAGCAGCAATCCAATCTCTCCGGTGATTTGTTCATGTGGGTCTACAACTGTGACCTCTCGTATATTTGTTAAACTTTTTGTTATTTCTGTTAACTCTTGTAAGTGCTTGTTTAGTTGTTAACACTTAACAATAATACGAGGGCTCATTTTGTAATTCTTTTTACTTGATTTGATTTATAATTAAATTCTTTTAATTTATTACGTTAACAACAATAATAATGGTAACAATTATAATAATAGTAATAGTAACAAAAATACTAATAATAATAATACTAATAATAATAATGCTAATAAATAGCAATAATAATAAAAATAATATTAATAATCATAATAGGTGATAACGTATGAAATAAATGAAAATTATACAAGTTTAATATGTTTAAAGCTTGGTAAAACTTGTAATTTAATTATTTTTAGCATAAAATGATAGAAACAAAACTACAGGGGCCAAATATGTAAATCTTAAAACTTTAAACCCCCCCCCCCTTCTTCTCTCTCCCCCTCACGCTTTTCCGGCCGCCGGCCGGCGGAGCTCCGGCGAGGCCCAAAACCCTATTTTTTGCCAAGGTTTTAACCCCAACTCGAACCAAACCGTTCGTGGTTCCATTTCGAACTCGAAGGGACACACTAATTCGAGTATAATCAAGTTATTGGAGGACCTTGAACCCGAAACCGAACTCATCAAAATCGAATCCGTTTCTACACTTAAATCATAATGATAATGCAATTAAATGGGTACACACGTTCGATCAATCAAGTGGAAATCAATGGCATGATTAATTTCATTTAAAACAAATAATTACACATAGAATTCCAACCGAAACTCTCGAATTTAACTCGAACTCGTTGAACATGAATCGACTCAAATCGAAGCAATTAAACAGAGGGGAAAGCTTTGGTTTGATCTCTTTTCACTCACTGTAGCTTCAATTTCATCAAAACACACACACATCGCATTCGAATATGGACTTAACCACGACATAGGCTTGGATCGTGTTCATTGATTTCGAAACCATTTCAGGTGATTCTAAACTCTCTCATACTTGATTAACCATGGGGAATCAAAGCCCCATGGTTAATTTCATTAACATCAACGTTTTGATGTTCAATTTGGCCGAAATCATATCTAGGGTTCGTATGGACTTGGGGATGTTTCTGGGGTTATGTTTTAAATTTTTAATTCTGTTCTTTGTCACAAACCAGGGCCTTGGCCCGGTGGTTTGAACATTGTATGGTGTGGCAAAGGACATTATTTTTTTAAAAGAGTTTTATTAATATTTAAATTTCGAAAAATGTTTAAATATTATTATTAATTAAATAAAAATCATTTTTAATCAGAAATTAAATAGAATTATTTTCTTTTTAATTTTCTTAAAAATTCAATTAAGAAATTCTCATTTCTTTTATTTTAATAATTATAAAAATTACTAATCTTAAATTGTAACGAGTCCTATTTAATTTTTAATAAATTCAATTTAATAAATTCTTTATTGTTATAAAATATAGTTACAAATTCATTTATATATAATTTAAGACAATAAATACATGTGTACATATGTAAAATGTACACTCATTGTAATTAAGTAGAATTATTTTTAATCATTGAAATCTACAAAATTACTATTTTGCTAAATAATAAATAATGACCATATGATAATAAAAGTTTAACTTTTATTAATAGTTTTAATCACTAAAGTTCTTATTTAATCATTTAAATATTAAAATAATAATAAATTGTATCTATTTAAAAATCATGGGTTAAAGGTTTATAAATAATATCATCCAAAATCACAAACTTAAACCGTGAATCCTCGTTTACTGTTAACACTAAAATTATCATGATTAACTTAACACGTTGTTCATTTAGGTTGAACTTTAACGTATTCTCGGCATTTTATACAAGATTTTCTTATTTTCTCATCATTATTATCCAAGTGAGTTTTCATACCCCATTTTATATTATTTCACACTTTTGGGTGAAACATGTTAACCTTATTATAAACACACTTGTAAACATGTTTTTATTCTTGTAACACTTGTACAATTCATCTTATTTGTCATGGTTATTTGAACTCTTGTAATTATCATGTGATAACTCTTGTAAAATGCAATCATTAACTATTGCTAGCCTAGCGACGTCATAGATCTATGGGCCTGACAAGCCTATTTGGTGCTAAAGCCGAGATTATTGTCGGCTCCTAGTGTCGTATTCTTGAGCAATATGGGAACCAAGTATACTTAGTTAATCATATAATCTTGTAATAGCCACATTTGTCAAGATTTGATTGTTACATTTGTTCATCCATCTATATTTACATTATTCTATAACCTATGACGTGAATTGCATCTTTTGATATATATCTATGTACATTAAATCTATGAAAACTCATCAACATTATGTTGACTTTATTTTTAATATATTTCAGGAATTAATACCGCTTAAGTTGCTCTTGAAGACTTGATCACATCTAGAAATAGACCTAGAGACTAATAAAATGACTTATTTGTCACATGATGCTATTTGAACTTTTGTATTTTATTTACTTGAAACTTATGTTATTTCCTTATTGTATGTCATAAACCTTGAAAATTAATAATATTGGCACTTTGAATTAGCGTTGTGTGGCATGAACAATCTTAACACTCACATCTCGACTTTTCGCTGTTAAGGTTGGTTGTATGACAACAACCAAGGTTCGAACCTCCTGGACTGCTGCAAACCCAGGTCGAAGGTTCCATTGTTGCGTTGTAGGATGTGGTTTCGTGTTACCTGGGTTGTTCCTACCATGTGTCGAAGAGCAACCCGTATCAATCCGAGATTGTTACAGTCGTTGAACAAGCATGAAGCTGTTGCTAAAAGATTGAGAAATGAAAACAAATGTCTTAAATTTGCTTTGGTTTTGAGTTGGGTGTTTTTTTATTATACCAAATGATGTAGATTTGAGGTAGATTATGTGGTTTGAGGTAGATTATATGCTATGAGGTAGTTTTGGTTTATATATTCCTTATTAGGTGATGATGTATTGGTTGTTTGACTTTTTAATGTGCAAGTGAAAAAGTTTAATGTTGTTATCAAAGTGTGAAACAATTTTGACCAATTTGCCTTCATAGTTAAAATGTAATTATCATTTGACACATTTTGCGTAAACATTACAAGTAATAATCAATTGATGTCATATGGAACTAGTTATGACCAAACACACCCAAATTGACCCATTTGATTTCATATTGAACTAGTTATGAATAAACTCACCCAAATTGACCCATTTGATGTCATATTGAACTAGTTATGACCAAACTCACCCAAATTGACCCATTTGATGTCATATTGAACTAGTTATGACCAAACTCACCCAAATTGACCCATTTGATGTCATATTGAACTAGTTATGACCAAACTCACCCAAATT
>BJCO01369573.1:0-10244 GCA_018326465.1 Flaveria floridana | reverse complement strand
CTACTGAAAGACTAGCACAACTACTGAAGAGTACTTCTTCAGTTGTTGTGACAACTACTGAAAACTGTTTTTCAGACTTTGTCTTCAGCTGTTGTCTTCAGCTGTTGTCTTCAGCTGTTGTCTTCAGCTGATGTCTTCAGTTGATGTCTTCAGCTGATGTCTTCAGCTGTTGTGTTTTAGTGTTACCTTCAGCTATTGTCTTTCAGTTGATGTCTTCAGCTGTTGTGATCAGCTGTTACCTTCAGCTGTTTTCTTTCAGTTGATGTCTTCAGCTGATGTGATCAGCTGTTACCTTCAGCTGTTGTCTTTCAGTTGATGGTTACAAGAGTGTTTTAGACCGCATCAGACTTCTAGGAATCCTTACCTCTTCCCAATAGTAATGCTTAATGTTAGTAAAGAATTTCTTCTTTTACTAATCAGTCATTCCTTTGAGTAGAATTCCGCTTGCCAAGTAATTCGCGAAATCAGCAAACCAAGGACGTTTACCGATTGAGGATTGGATGTTCATAAGGAATTCATGAGGAAGATTATCATTTATTTTGAATTCTTTAGTTTGTGAAGGATTTGAATCTTCAAGTCACGAGAGATGATCAGCCACCAGATCTTCTGCTCCTTTCCTATCATGAATTTCAATGTCGAATTCTTGAAGCAGAAGTATCCAATAAATCAATCTTGGATTTGCATATTGTTTGTTGAATAGATAATGAACGGTTGGATGATCAGTGTAAATGATTTTTTTGAAAGGATTAGATACGAGCGGAATTTGTCAAATGTAAAAACTACCACAAGAAGCTCTTTATCGGTGGTGGTGTAGTTTTCTTTTGCGTCATTTAGGGTTTTGCTTGCATAGTGAATTGGATGGAACTGCTTGTCTCTCCTTTGTCCTAATACAGCTCCTACCGCAAAATCACTTGCGTCGTACATGAGTTCAAGTGGTAGCGTCCAATCAGGGGAAACCGTGGTTGGAGTGGTGACCAGTCTCTCCTTTAGTAAATCGAATACAAAAATGTGTTCATTGGAAAATATGAATTGTACGTATTTCTCAAGAAGTTAAGTCATTGGTCGTGTGATTTTTTAGAAATCTTTGATGAAACAACGGTATAATCCTACATGACCTAGCAAACTTCTTATTTCTTTCACGGTTGTGGGATGTGCAAGTTTAGAGATAACTTCAACTTAGCTTGATCAACCTTAAGCCTGATCGAGATATCTTTTTCTAATTCAAAACAAGGTTAGAATCTTTACATAACCAACATCTTTTCTAGGTTTTCAAGACATTGCTCAAATGAGTTCCCAAAGATGGAGAAGTCATCCATGAAAACTTCCATTGAGTGTTCGATCATGTAATGAAAGATTGCTACCATGCATCTTTGAAATACAGCAGGGGCATTGCATAATCAACCTCAAGCCTGATCGAGATATCTTTTTCTAAATCAAAACAAGGTTAGAATCTTTACATCTAACCAACATCTTTTCTAGGTTTTCAAGACATTGCTCAAATGAGTTCCCAAAGATGGAGAAGTCATCCATGAAAACTTCCATTGAGTGTTCGATCATGTAATGAAAGATTGCTACCATGCATCTTTGAAATACAGCAGGGGCATTGCATAATCAACCTCAAGCCTGATCGAGATATCTTTTTCTAAATCAAAACAAGGTTAGAATCTTTACATCTAACCAACATCTTTTCTAGGTTTTCAAGACATTGCTCAAATGAGTTCCCAAAGATGGAGAAGTCATCCATGAAAACTTCCATTGAGTGTTCGATCATGTCGTGAAAGATTGCTACCATGCATCTTTGAAATACAGCAGGGGCTTTGCATAATCCAAAAGGCATTCGCCGATAAGCAAATGTGCCATATGGACAGGTAAATGTCGTTTTCTCTTGATCTTCAGGAGCAATAGAAATTTGGAAATAACCTAAGAAACCATCAAGGAAACAATAGAATATTTTTCCAGATAGTCTCTCAATCACTTGGTAGATGAAAGGCAGAGGGAAGTGATTTTTTCTTTGTGGCGTCATTGAGTTTGTGATGGTAAATGCAAACTCTCCATCCTGTAATCGTACGAGTTGGAATGAGTTCATTCTTCTCGTTAGTTACAACAGTCATTCCTTCTTTTTTTAGAACAACTTGGAGGGGACTGACCCAAGGCGAATCATAAATTGGGTAAATCAAATCGACATCTAGCAGTTTGATTACTTTTTTCTTCACCACCTCTTGCATGCTCAGATTTAAACCTCTTTGAGGTTGAATGACGGATTTGAAGTTTTCTTCCATCAGTATTTTATGAGTGCAAAAGAATGGATTGATTCCCTTGATGTCCATGATTTTCCATGCAATTGCTATTTTATGTGCCTTAAGCACATTGAGCAACTTGTTCTTCTCATCATTTGATAGGGCGGATGAGATTATGACAGGAAGTTGAGATGTGTTTTCAAGAAAGGCGTATTCAAGATAAGACAGAACTTCTTTAAGCTCTAAAACTGGAGGGTCTTCGATAGAAGGTCCGGCTTTAGGTTCTTGTTCTTGTTCGATGATCTAAAATGCTTCTTGATAAGATGATGTTTCATCAATTTCTAGTTCTGGAATGATTTGATTCTCACTCATGGGTTCAGTGGTTTGGACTTCTATTAATTAAGTGTTGCAAGCTTCAGTTTGAAGATTGTTCATTAAATGACAGCTTATGATCGAATCACAAACATCAATATAATAGAGTGAGTTATCATGATATTAGGGATGTTTCATGGATTGTCCTATATCGAACGTTACTTCCTCCTCATCCACTCGGAGTGTGAGTTGCCGGTGCAAACATAGATGAGGGCTCGAGCAGTTGCTAAGAAAGGTCGACCTAGGATAAGAGGAACATTCTTATCCTCATCCAAGTCAAGGATCACAAAATCAACAGGAATTACGAATTTGTCAATTTTAAATAATAGATTTTCAATGATGCCCCTCGAATATTTAACAAAATAGTCAGCTAACTGGATGCTCATACGGGTAGGTCTAGGTTCACCTAAGTTTAGCTTTTCAAAAACCGCATAAGACATAAGGTTAATGCTAGCACCTAAATCAGCTAATGCGTTGTTAATAGAAAGATTTTCTATTAGGCAAGGTATGGTGAAGCTCCCTAGATCAGTCATCTTTTGAGGTAGTTTGTTTTGAAAGACTGCAGAGCATTCCTCATTTAAAACTATATGTGATAACTCTTCTAGTTTCCTTTATTTTGACAACATACCCTTTAAAATCTTAGCATAATTTGGCATTTGGACTAAGGCTTCCACCAAGGGCAGATTGATATGGAGTTTCTTGAACAACCGTTGGAATTTTCCATATTATGCCTCCATTCATTGTTGTCTCAAACGACCGGGATATGGAGGTGGTGGAACATAGGGTGGCGGTGGAACATATTTCTTGGCTGGTACTTCAATAACATCAGGTTGCTTTTGCTTGTCACTTGTTTCTTCAAGGACGGGTTGTAATGCAGGTGCATCACCTTGAGTAGTTTTGCCACTCCTTGTGGTGATGGATTTTACTTGAGCATTAGGATTTATCACAGTGTTGCTAGGCAAAGCACCTTGGGGTCTTTCAGATAGTTGTTGTGCTATCTGACCTACTTGGTGTTTAATGGTTTGTAGTGATGCTTTGTTGCTTTTGATGTCATCCTCGTTTCTTTGCAACCTCTCCTTATTTCTTCGATCAGATTTCCAGATGTATTCATCTGTGGCTTGTGTGGTTATCAATAATTGCCGCAACAAGTCTTCCATTGATGATGGTCCATGGTCTTGGTTACTATTGCTTCGACCTTGGTATGGTGGTTTCTGTTGTTATTAGGGTGGCCTGTGATTGAATCCAGATGATGGTTGGTTGTTACCAACTGCACGTAATTCGAGTTGTTCCTCCAATTTGAGTTGTTGTTATACGAGTTGTTTGAACCTCCTACGTAGTCAACATCTTCAACCATCATAATGCTTGTGGGCATTCGTTAGTCTTGTGTTAAATTCCACATGTGTTGCATCGTGTTGAATTTTTTCAGTTCGGCTTGCAATTTTTCGAATAGTTTGGTTATGGCTTCTAACTGAGCTGCAATCAGTGTTTCAGAGGCTACTTGATGAATGCCTTTAGAACTAGGTCTATTTCTTAAGGGATTATAAGCAAAGCTCTTCTTAGATGCTCTTTCTAGGGCTTGGTATGCCTTTGTTGGCATGACACTTCCGAAATCTCCTCCCGCACTTTGGTCTACAGCCTTTTTGTGTGCTCCGCTGATTGCATCATAAAAAGTTTGACACTACAGCTACAGATCAAGTCCGTGATGTGGGCATCTTTGAAGGATACGTTTGTATCTCTCCCATGCTACGTGTAATGATTCATCATCATTTTGACAAAAGCTCGTAATGCTGCTTCTCAGTTTGGCAGTGGAAAGTTTTTCAAAAGAAATAGTTTAGCCATTTCCGCCCATGTTGTGATGGAACCAGGCTGAAGTGAATCAAGCCAGTCAATGGCTCGACCGCAAAGTGAAAATAGAATAAGTCTTAGGCTAATAGCGTCGTCTGAACAGTTAATGATTTTGAAAGTTGCACAGATATGAAGGAATCATGAGATGTAGTGTTAGGATCTTTGTCTTGCAATCCATGAAACTAAACGGAGTTTTCTACGAGTTGGATAACACTAGACTTAATCTCAAAATTGTTGGCCGCTAATGCTGGTTAGACAGAGCTAGACTCGTAGCCTTCGATTGATGGTGTGGCATAGTGCGTGATCTTCATTTCCTCGTATTGGTTAGCCATGTCTTCTTCGGATGGTGTACCTTCCAAAATGTCTTCTTCGATGATTGTTGCTGTTTGTCGTGGTCTTTCACATAAACTTTGACAGAAAGTCGTTCGGGTTTCGAAAGAGGTGAAACAAGTTTAGGACTAGACGAGTCGGACATACACTAACTTAAAGCGGCATAAACGAACTATGGATTAGAATGAATCAAGCAAATGTAACTAAGCTAACTTACTAAGGCAAACTATCTACAAAAATAAAATAAATTTGAATAAAGATATATTGACAGGATATAAACAATATAGTCAAAATTTTGGATTGTCTTATAAAAATATCGTGTGTCCCCAGTAACGGCGCTGGAAACTTGATGCGTGTGAAAAGTATATATTTTTTATAAAGAATTTTCCGCACAGATTCAGTTTTAGTTGGTTATTACTAATGCTAAAATACACACACAAAATGCAAGTGTACCTATCATGAGGTAATATAGTTATAGTAAGAACTGAGTATCAATCCGTGGACACACCTAGCCTACTCAACAATCTTGATGATTAACTACCAGAATTGAGTTTTGTTTGAGAAAATGATAAGCTGCATTGATGTAATTAGATTTTTAGGGTTTTAGAAATAATAATTAAAATAAAGTAAAACAAGATTGAAGGTTTTGGATTTAAAAGCATGGAATAAAGGCTGTCATCCTAATTAGATTACACTTATGTAATTATGATGAATTGGTGGTGTGATTAAAGATATTGATTAGGCTAAATATGTTACTGTGTATAAATGTGAACTGGCATGATTTCTCATCTATCTGCTCCGTAGTGATTAAGACCACGTCAGGCTGAGATTTACTACTTAGGTCAAAGCCACAAGTAATGTAGGTAAATCTCTTATGTCCTTTTGACAAACGATTTCTGAAAACATAACTTGATGTTAAAAAAAGAGTTGATCAGGTTCCTTTCTAATATACCATTAATTTTAGAAAACCATAACAATTACTGTAGATTTCTCATAATAATAAAATAGAACTCGTAAATGATCAGAAAGCTAAGTTGATATGATTTCTAATAACCATTTCTAGTTCATTAGCCATATATTTATTATGAAGATTGGTTTCACGGATAAAACTTAGTCATATGTTTTTCAACCTTGTATGACATTAATAATTACAAATCATAAGTTTATAACATTCCGTTCAAATGCAGATGCTACCCATCAAAAGTTTTCCCAAGATCACCATAACATTAGCATAACATAAATCACACCATTAATTTATCACAAATTACATAAGTTTCATCCAATTAGGATGATAATAAGAGTTTAGCTCATGATTAGCTTGCACATAACAATATGTAAGATAGAAGACAGATATGAAATCATCAGTGAAATGGAACAATCAAACCGGTGATCCATAATTGATGATGTTTAGATAATCCCGAGCTTCTTCCAAGTGTTGTGTGCATCTCCAGAGCCTTCAAATGATCTTTAAGTCTTGATTCCCGAGAGAGTTCAGCAGAGTAACTCTCCTACCAAAAGCATGCTAAAATGGTGAACTTAGGCCTATGTTTATAGGCTTTCTGGAGTATTTAAGCACGACCCCATGCCTAAAAAGCATGACCCCGTGCTAGTACAATGCTTATGAAAGTTGGTCGGTTCGTACGTGCAGAAGGTGTCGGGCACGACCCTGTGACAAATGGGGCACGACCTCATGTTTGAGGTGGGGCACGACCCATGCCTATGGGCCACGACCCCGTGCTTACTTTTGGGGGACAATACTTTTTGTCCTATCAGATGTCCAAACACGGGGGTGTGCCAAATCTAGCACAGGGTGTGTCTCAGGCAAGACATGGGGGATTGCTTAATGAGAAACGACCCCGTCCTTGGACTCCAAAGCTCGGATTTCTTCAATTTCTTGTCAAATATGCTTCTTTTTTCCATCTTGCTCTTTTTAACACCTGAAAACACAATTTAACGATTTTAAGTACGTAATCATCATTTTAAGGAACATATTAAGGAATAATTGATGTGCTTTTGATAGGAGTTATATGTTTAATTTAGAGCACATCATTATTAAAGAACAAAAGGCTGCTAAGAAAAGGATAAGGGAAGAAGCTGTAAAGTCAAGAGCCATCATCCAAAAGAACCAAAAGAAGTCTGCTGATTGACAAAGGATAATGAGCTTCTTAAAGTTGTATGGATTCTCCAGAAAGAAGCTTGGTCCAATGTCTCTATCCATTATGGATGAGAACATTAGAGTGATAAAGCAGAAGATTATAAGAGGAGAGCTTGTTGACTTGTATTCTCCACCAAGTCAAGCTCTTCCTAAGGTTGAGGTTAAGGTTGAACTCACTCAGACAATACAACCTAGACCTAGAGCTGCATCTCAACCAACTTTATCTTCTAATCCACAGCAAGGTTCTGCTCCCTTTCCTTCTGAACCTGTGAGGGAAAAGGACCCAACTAAGAAAGACACAACCAAACAACCAGGTACCAAAGATCAGTCTTCTCAATTAAAGACTCCAAAGAGGAGGAAAAGAATGACCATGAAAATTGTTTCTAAGAAGAAGTCAAAGTCATCCATCTCCATACCTCAGGATGAATTAGAGCATCTTGAGGAAGTGAAAAAAGAGGTTGCTCAACCAATTCCGATTCAAGTATAGCCTCTTGTAACTGGAAGACCCATCCGATCCTGGACTTTTGCTGCAAAACTAGACAAATGTTATGTCATCAGAGATCAAGGAGGTCAAGATGCCTATTTCTGGCAAGACATGCTTAATTTACCTCTACTTGATCTCTATGACATGAGAAGGTATTATAAGAGTCTAAGGGATCCTGACCAATTAATGAAAAAGGAAATGGTCTTGATACTAATAAGGACTATCAATATCTGAATAACCTTTTCTGTTTTGGTGGCATCAGCCCATGGGGAGTTTGTAAGGTTATATTAAAAAGGTTGTTGCAACCAAAGCAACCAAAGAACTTCTAGCATGCATGCACTACGTACAAGGTAGAAGTTACTTCTGAAGTTTTACACCTTTCATAGAAAAATATTCTAAGTGTAAAAAATCTTTTAAAGCCAAAGATGAAGTCTTTCGAAGCATCAAATACAAAGTCTTCTGAAGCTAATGAAGTGAAGACTGGTTTCTTTCGAAATACAAAGAAGAAATGCTTCCACTGATCAACTTTTGCATAAAGCTGACTCACTTTCCACTGCAACTTTAAAACTCACCAACTTGTATACGTTGGTGAAAAGGTCCATGCTTTTTGCAACTATAGATAAGGTCTTGAGTCTGTAACTTTCTACTTTATACCTTTTATCCTTTTTGTAATATATTAGGATGTGAGCTATGACATGTCATGGTCACTAGTCAAAAGGCAATCTACCTTTTGACTCTACATTGATCTTGTTGTCAAGATCAGTGCTTCCAGCTGGCTTTCAAAGTAAAGCAGGTTGTAGGATATAATATAAAGTATCTCCGGTCTTGTATTTTATGTTATGCTATGTAACACTTGTAATATAACTTGAGAGCAATATACAACATTCTTGAAAACTATACTTATCTTGTTCTTTTGTTCTGTCTCATTGTTTACTTGCGTTCTTAGCATCACTTACTCAAACCCGGTTCCCTATTTGATCTATTAAGTGCTTAACACTCTCTTCATTATGAAACTGATTGTATTGACCACCCTTAACCGGTCGTACGCTTCCTTTAGAGGAACTCAATGAAGTGGCAGACATAGAGTTGTTAAAGGAGAGGAAGGAGGCAGAGGATGCATAATTGCTCCTCAAGATCAAGGAAGAAAGGAGGCAGAAAAGGCTCTACAAACATGCTCCTATCCTCTTCCCAGTTCAAGAACGCCCTGAGACCATTATGGCAGCTGAACAACCTCAGGTAGATAAGGAAGCAGATCGACAAAACATGATCAGCTTCCTAAGTGCCACAGACCTCTATCAGGCATATGCACTTCTTCCCTTATCATATAAGCATATAGAATTTGAGTATCTTAAGCAGCTTTAGCAACAAATAATAAAAGAATAAAAAGCTGCTAAGAGAAAGATGAGGGAAGAAGCTGCAAAGTCAAAAGCCATCATCTAAAAAGGCCAAAAGAATTCTGCTGATAGGCAGAGTATGATGAGCTTCTTGAAGTTGTATGGGTTCTCTAGAAGGAGGCTTGGTCTAATGTCTCTATCCACTATGAATGAGCATATTAGAGTGATCAAGCAGAATATTAAAAGGGGGAGCTTGTTGACTTGCATTCTCTACCAAGTCATGTTCCTCCTGATATTAAGGTCAAGGTTGAACCCAAGTGACAACATAACCTGGATGTAGAGCTGAACCATAACCAACTTCATCTTCTGATCCATAATAGGGTCCTAATCCCTCTCATTCTGAACCTATAAGGGAAGAGGACCTAACTGAGAAAGACACATAAGAGCAACCTGGTACTGAAGGCCAGTCGTCTTAGTTAAATTCATCAAAGAGGATGAAAAATATGGCCATGAAGATGGATATTAAGAAGAAGAAGAAGTCCAAGGCATCAATCTCCACACCTTAAGATGAGTCAGAGCATCCTGAGGTAGCTCAAGAAAAGACTGCTCAACCAACTCCAATCCAAGTAGAGCCTCTTGCAGTTGTAAGACCCATCATGTCGTGGACTTTTGCTGTAAATCCAGACATATGGTATGTCATAAGAGATTAAGGAGGTCAAGATGTTTATTTCTGGCAAGACATGCTTGATCTTCCTCTGCATGATGTCTATGACATGAGAAGGTACTATGAGAATCTTAGGGATCCTGACTAATTGATAAAGAAAGGAATGGTCTTGATCCTAATAAGGATTGTCAATATCTGAGATCCCTTCTTTGTTTTCATAGCATTAGCCTAATGGGAGTTTGTAAGGTTATACTTGAAAGGCTAATGCAACCAAAGCAACCAAAGAGCTTCCAGTATGTATGCATGAAGTGCAAAGTAGAGGTTTCTTTGGAAGTTTTACACCCTTCATAGAAAATACACTAAGTGTAAAATCTTCCGAAGCCAAACACCAAATCGTTCAAAGTCAAAGATAAAGTCTTCTAAAGCTTCAAAGACAAAGTCTTCCGAAGCCAAAATACTGAAGACTGATTTCATCTGAAGATAAAGAATACATGTCTCTCTAATCAACTATTGCATAAAGCTAATCAACTTTCCGCTGCCATTCTGAAGACTCACTAACTTATACAAGTTAATGAAAAGGTCTATGCTTACTGTAGATTATGGTTTGGAGTCTGTAACTTTCTACTTTTGTAACACCCGCAATTTTGATTAGACAAAGGGAAATAATAAGAAGAAAAGAAAAGAAAGAATTTTGGAGGAAAAGGAAAAGGAAGAGAAAGTAGAAGGGGGTTTTGTGTAAAAGTACAAAGAAAAGAGAAATATCTGATATACATAGGGATGGCTGCCCACTCTTTTCTCACAACCCCAAATCAGCGAAAGTTTT
>BJCO01369567.1:0-10470 GCA_018326465.1 Flaveria floridana | reverse complement strand
CCTCCCCCTCCCCCTGCGCTCTCGATCGGCCACCTCCCCTCCCCCTGCGCGACTTCCCCTGCCCGACCCCGACTTGTGCGAGCCCTAACCGAGCCCCTCCGACCTGAGCGAGCCCTAACCGAGCCCCTCCGACCTGCGCGAGCCCTAACCGAGCCCCTCCGACCTGCACGAGCCCTAACCGAGCACCTCCGACCTGCGCGAGCCCTAACCGAGCGCCTCCCGAGCATCTCCCTACGGTAATCATCATTTCTTTATGAATATAGATGTATATGCATATAGATGTGTGTGTATATGTGTATGTAGATGTGTATGTAGATGTATATGCATATAGATGTGTATGTATATGTGTATGTGGATGTGTATGTAGATGTATATGTGTATGTAGATGTGTATGTAGATGTATATATGTATGTAGATGTGTATGTAAATGTATGTGTATGTAGATGTGTATGTAGATGTGTATGTAGATGTATGTGTATGTAGATGTGTATGTATATGTTTATGTAGATGTATGTGTATGTAGATGTGTATGTAGATGTATGTGTATGTAGATGTGTATGTATATGTGTATGTAGATGTATATGTATGTAGATGTGTATGTATATGGGTATGTAGATGTGTATGTATATGGGTATGTAGATGTGTATGTATATGTGTATATTGTGTATGTAGATGTGTATGTAGATGTGTATGTATATGTGTATGTATATGTGTATATGTATGTAGATGTGTATGTTGATGTATATGTGTATGTAGATGTGTATGAATATGTATATATTGCTTATGTGATTATTTTGAAATAACAAATTAGTTCTTGATCTAGGCATGACAGAAAGAAAAGCTAGAGTTAATTGGAAGTCGGATTGTGCCGACAAAACATTTCTCGAAGCATGTATACATGAAATAACGAATGGTCGTGAGTGTAGTAGCCTTAAAGCAAGCTCATGGAAAGTTGTTGCAGAAAAACTAAAAAATTATCATAATTTTATGGTTGGCCATAAACAAATGAGAAATTGATATTACTACCTAAAGTCAAAAAGTATGGGGCTTGGGTCAAACTGAAAAACAAAACGGGGAATATTTATAAGAAAATACAACATTCAAGATGAATTATTTACAAACTTTGAAGATAACACTATGGTTACCCCTGATGGTGAAGGTGGAGGAAGTGAAGATCAAAACACACAAGACATTGAGTGGGGTTCAGAAGGGGTTGAATATATGGCTACTTTGCGTGACCAAATTGCTAATCAACTACTTTCAGATTCTTCAAATTAGTTTTGTATGCAAACTCTTGTAGGGGTTGTTTGAAATTCGATGTGTTTGTTTGGATTATGTTTGATTTATGTTAACTTCTATTTTGTATGACATTTTGAATTATTCTAATTTGGCTATTTTTATTGATTACACAACACCAGATAAATTCAAACTCGTTAGAACAACGGGGCAATAAGGTTATTTTTATCATTCAGTAGAGTCAGTCAGATACTAAATCAAACAGTAAAATTTCAGTCAGATGCAGACTCAGTCAGAACTTCTTACAGGTTCAGCTTCTGACTCAGTCAGATCTTACTCAGTCAGCGCAATCAAACAGCCCCTAAGCCGTTCTGAAAAAAGAAAAACAAGAATAATTTGTTTTTACTGACGTAATATTCATCTTGCTGAGCATCATGGTTCATATTAGATTACTACTTGTTATTTGTTAAGCTTCTCCTTTCTACACATTTTAAAACCACAACCTACAGAATACAGTTATCGCAAACGTAGATCATTGCGATAAAAAAGTTCCAGCTTCATGCTAAAGTTTTTATTGGCAACTTGCCTATGAATTCATTTTTCAAACTTCCAAAGTAAAGATTTCCATCAACCTCCAGAACTGAAGTGACAAATCCCATCACTTCTCCTGTAAGATCATCTAACCTCTTGATAATCTTTCCATCACTCCCCACATTTATCGCCATTGCACTTCTTTCAACTGCTTTAACTTGATCACTCAGCTTTGGAAATGTTGCCAGAAGGTGTTTAACTGCTTTGGAAGAATGCACAAATTTCATCCTGCTTGAGGTCACCTGCATCATGTAAGCTCTTTTAATTACCTTCAAATCATAATCATTGTTGTTGCATTAACACATAGAAGTTATCTAATCACCTGAAGTATAGCTATCCAAAATGACCCATCAGGAGCAACATTAATATTGTCTGGCGCACCAGGAAGATTGTCCATAAAAACGTCTACTTTTCCTCTCATTTCCTCCTTTAACCAGTACTTTAGACACCTAAATCTGATACACATTATTACACAAACAAGCCCAAGATTTTTCAACTTTTAGTTATAGATATTAGTATATTACACACACACTGCACATTGTTTAGTTTTATTTGCAAATGTCACTTACTTCCATGATTCACATACCACCAAAAACTCTTGGTCTGCAGAGATGGTTACCCCATTAGCAAACCCGAGCCCGTCGAGCACCAACGACGTTTCCGTTGTAACCGGGTCATATTTTAGAAGCTGCCCATGAGGTTTAGCCTCCAACACATCAAGGTACCAATTATGCAGCCCAAATTTAGTGCTGGCTACACTAAAGTATAAGCTCCCATCACCTGCTTCAACAACATCATCTGCAAACCTTATGTTTTCACCATTCATATGAGTTGCTATAGCTGTCACTCCACCATCTTCACTAACCTTAATCAAACCCTGAAACCATTACATAAAATTCCATTTTAATCAACTTTATTGGATCAAAAAAAACTTAAGTAAGTATAAAAAGATTCACCTCCTCGGTGTCACACACGATCAGGTCGCCTGCTCGTGTGACTGTCAAACCGAGTAAGGTATCTCTGTCATGTATCTTCTTCCAGTTTTCACATGTCCCATTTGTATGCAATCTTTTGATCCACCCATCTCTGGTAGCAGTATACAGCATCCCCTTTTGGTCCACACATAGACCTTCTGGTTTGTTTAGTATCCCTTCTCCTAGCTTAATTACTTCCTGTAAAGATCAAAGAAAACACAGTAATTAACATGATGAAAACACACAGTAAGTATTGATTAGGAAGTTAACCTGTAAGCGGTTGTTAGGGGTGAAAGGATGTGAAGATGGTTCAGGTGGTAATTCAAGTGGGTCTGGAGATATTGGGGAGAAAAAGAGCACTTGAAGTGCAACTGCAAGTGCAGAAACAAGAAGAAAGCTTGCTGTAATAACACCATACTCCATAACTGTACTTTGGTGATAAGGGAATACTTCTTGGTGACTTAATCCATTTCAAAGAAATTGAAAAATCTTCTGGAGGAGCTTTCATGACTGGGCCATATTCTTGAAAGAGAAATTCTATACAAACACCACTGACAGATTTAGCCGTTTTACTGATGTTTAAAAGAGAAACCCAAGAGTTAAACGTTTGTTTAGCTTGAAAAGCTTGAACGGTAAATGTGCGGCTCTGCTTCGGAGGATAGGTGTTATCTTAATCGGGTCCACCGTCCCGGCCCCAACCCACTCAGGAAGAAACTCTTTTCTGAAAAAACTCCTTGGATCAACTCTAAGCATTTTTTGATTTAAAGTAGGACTTAAACTCATGAACTCTTTTTATTTATATCATAGGTATCTTATTTTAATCAGTTGCACTCAAGATAATTGGTTATGCATGTTTAGATAGATAGAAAAAAACTAAACGCCCATTTAAAAGTTGAAACGACTGATATGACAGATATGAGAGTGTGTGTGTACTGTACACCACTATACAGCAAGCAGGACCATTGTTGGAAACTTCCAAGATAACATGCATGCGTGTCATTGTCAAGATTGCGGGTCAAGTTTGGGCTATCTGGTAGCCCAAATTTTAAAATTGGGTGGCCCAAATAACTTATCATCAGATAATGAAATGTACTAAAAAGTTTGAAAGAAAATAATTTGTAAAAGGGTTTATCTTTAATTTGTTCATTTAGAAAGTATGCAAAGAAAAGTAAAATAATTTGTTCATTTTAGAAAATATCTTCATAAACCAACAAACAATGATGTAAACATTGAAAAACTTGATGAAAACCTTGATAAACCAACAAATAATGATGAAAACATTGAAGAACTTGATGAAGATGAACCTATAAATAGTGATGAACATATCAATAAGAATCAAAGTAAAAAACCTTTAAATTATGTTGATCCTAGTCAATGGAATAATATTAATAACAATTTTAGAGATCTACTTATAGAAAAAGACCCGATTAAAATTTATAATGATAAATTTCCAAAAGATGAGTTTTCAAGAAGTTTTAATAATTTATTTTATATGCAAAAATTGCCTAATGGAGAAAAACATGAAAGAAAATGGTTGATATACTCTATAGAACTTGATAGAGCATTTTGTTTTTGTTGTAAGTTATTTAATGTAAATCAATGTACAAGTAAGTTAGCAAACGAAGGTAGTAACGATTGGAGAAATTTTTATTCTAAACTAAAAGAACATGAAAGAAGTAATATACATATTATGAATATGAGAACATGGATGGATCTAGAGATAAGATTGACAAAAAATAAGACAATTGATAAAAATATTCAAGATCAAATAAATAAAGATAAGGAACATTGGAAAAATGTACTAAAAAGAATTATTGCCATTGTAAAGAAACTTGGTAAGAAAAATGAATCATTTCATGGGAGTAAAGAAAAGCTTTTTGAAGAAAACAATGGTAACTTTTAAGGTGATATTGAGATGATTGCCGAATTTGATCCGGTAATGCAAGAACATATTCGACGTATAAAAAATAATAAAATTCATAATCATTACCTTGGACATAATATGTAAAATGAACTAATTAGCTTATTAGCAAATGAAATCAAAGCAAGAATTATTAGTAAAGTTAAGGAAGCAAAATATTTTCCCGATACGAGTCACAAAGAACAAATGTCCATTATCTTACGATTTTTAGATATGTCATCAACCCCAATACAAGTTAAAGAATACTTTCTAGAATTTTTAATAGTAAATGATACAACAGGCAAAGGTCTTTTTGATGTTATTATTAAAGAAATTAATAAGATAGGACTTGATGTAGATGACATTAGAAGACAAGGTTATGATAATGGATCAAATATGAAAGAAAAATACCAAGGAGTACAAAGACGATTTTTAGATATTAACCCTAGAGCCTTTTACACACCATGTGGTTGTCATAGTTTAAATTTAGTAATTAGTGATATGGCTAGTTGTTGTAGATATGCTAAGGATTTTTTTGGAATAACACAACGTATTTATTCAATGTTTTCATCATTCACTAAAAGGTGGGATATATTACAAAATCATATACCTAAGTTAACTCTAAAATCATTATCTCCAACACGTTGGGAAAGTCAAATAGAAAGTGTTAAAGCAATTCGATTTCAAGCGCCACAATTAAGAGAAGCTTTATTAAACTTATATGATGAAATTGATGATGCTAGACTTCAAAGTGAGGTTAAGACCTTAATTATGAATGAGTTTGATAGTTTTGGATTTTTATTAGGAATGGTTATTTGGTATGACATTTTATATGCTATTAACATAGTTAGTAAAACCTTACAAACAAAAGACATGCGTATTGATGATGTTATAAATCAACTAGATGGACTCATTTGTTTTTTTAAGAAGTATAGAGACGATGGATTTGAAAAAGCTATGATTGTAGCTAAAGAAATTACTCTAGACATGAATATATAACCTGTTTTTGTGATAAACGACTTATTCGTAGAAATAAAAAGTTTGATGAAAATGTTGATAATGAAACTATAAAAACACCAATTGAAAATTTTAGAACGGATTACTTCTTATACATAGTAGATCAAGCTAGTTCTTCACTTAAAAGTAGATTTGAATAATTTAAAAAGTTCGAAACTACGTTTGGTTTTTTGTTTAGTATAAAAAAGTTAAAATCCGTCGATGAAGAAAATTTAAAAAAGAAATGTATTTTTCTTGAAAATACTTTAAAACATAATGATAATGTAGATGTTGATGGTATGGATCTATTTCAATAACTAAAAATGTTAAGAGAAATTATACCCATAGAATTTGACACAATGATTGATATACTAAATTATATTAAAAACTTTAACTCTTTTCCAAATGCATTTATTGTCTACCGAGTTATTTTAACAATTCCCGTAACCGTATCTTCTGCGGAACGTAGTTTTTCCAAATTAAAACTTATAAAAATTATTTACGATCTACTATGTCACAAGAAATATTAAACGGTTTAGCTCTTTTGTCGATTGAAAAAGAATTTTTAAACGATTTTGATTACGAAGAATTTATTAAAGATTTTGCATCAAAAAAAGCTAGAAAAATAAATTTAATCTAAATATAATTATACAAGCGCAATAAATAATTAAAAAATTTTTTTTTAACTCCGCCAATTATAAACTTAATAGTTTATTATTGCCGTTCGCAAGCCCGGATAAAGGAGGAGGGTTTATATCAATATTATTTTGAGTGACTCATATTTTTTGTTCGTTTTGGGCCTCCTAAAACGTTAAGCCGGCCCAGAAGGGGAGTAAAATAAAGCAAGGGCTTTGGGTTACCACATCCCTAGAGTCCTTAAATTCTATAAAAATAGTAACTTATGCATATATAAGTTGAGCTTTGGACTTGGAAAGAGTTTTTAGATGTTAACGTATATACATTGGTTTCAACAAGATCGATGAGAAAACTCATTGAGAAAAGGACCCTTCCACGCAACCAAATTCATTTGAAATGAGTTAAACTCTTACCATTGAAGGTTAATCTCATGTGTTGGAAAGACACAATTGACAGAATCCGGTGAATCAAAACCTTAACAAACGCGGAGTAGCAATCCAACCTACGTGCCTAATGTGTGGATGTATATCAGAGACCCGAGATTGTCTTTCGGTGTGTTGGTCCAACCAGTGGTGGAGCTTGGACGCTTTTATAGGAGGGCGGGGACAAAATTAATTTTTTAGAGTACGTGAACTCAAATTTACACCAACGGCTCAAAATTTTACGTCACGAAACCAAAAATTAATAATATTGACCAAAAAAAGTAATAAGAAACATAGTATATGTAACTATATATTTGATCTGAAAAAGTAGGAACATAAAACTATTTGATGGCAATAACTTGAAACGCTTCCCATAATCCCCCATTGTTACAAAGTAAATTACTTTGTTTCAAACCTGCCGCACGGATGTAACAATGGGGGATTATGGGAAGCGTTTCAACATTACCATAATCTTATGGACGCTTTTGTTCCTCCTAAAAAGGACAAATGGGGAAATACTTTTGGGTTCTTGAGGTTTGTTAACGTCAAGGATGAGGAGGCTTTTATGAAGGAACTAGCCAAAACAACGGTGGATGGGAAAAGGATCCGGATAACAATTTCGAAGTTTGAAAGGCGGAAGACAAGAAGCAACACAACCTGGATCTGGAAGGAAAAAGAGAAAGATAAAGAGGAAAGAAGGAAGGAGGAAAGAATTTTGATAGGGGAGCAAATTCAAGATGGTAAGCGGAAAAGATCTTATCGTGATGTGTTAATACCCACGGTGAACATATCACCTGAAAAGATTAGGGTGAATGTAAGCTCGAAGATTCATCCAATGGCGAAGACTTCCATGATCGGTGTCGTTCATAATTTATCTATCCTCAATGATCTTCATCTATACTTAAAAGCAAGGAATGCCATGCCAAAATGCGAAGTTAGATACCTGGGGGGAATAATGGTCTTATTATCTTTTGACAAGGTTAAAGATGCAGTTCAGTATAAAGAAAACATGGGTCATGCATGGGGTGCCATATTTTCATCATTAGAAGCATGGGATGGTCATTATGGATCAGATGGAAGAATTGCATGGTTAATGATCAAGGGAGTTCCACCTCATTTATTTGAAAGTAACACTATTGATCGAATCGCTTAATCATGCGGGAAAGTTGTGCATGGTTCTGATGTGTCGGTTCTTAATGGAAATCTAGCTTTTGATAAAGTGGCTGTTCTTACCAACTCACGAAAAAGGATAGAAAAAGAATTCATCCTAACTCAAGAGCATCTTAACTTTCATTGTTGGGCAAGCGAAGTTGATGAACAATGGATACCGGCTTTCATGGAACTAAAGCTCGCAGAAGGCAGTTCATGTAAACAACAAGGTCAGGGCAGCTGCTCGGAATCAGATCAGATCAATTCCGATGGTTCAACCTTCCGACAATCAGTGTCTCCAGCGGAATATGAAAAGACAATGGTTCAAAGTAGCAGGGACAGGAGCAAGGAAGATGAAATGGCGTCTTCGGTTTTTGAGTTGCATGGGAACTTTCAAGATGCATGCTTATCTCGGGAAGCTAATTTTAATAACAATTATAATTCTAGCGGGCCTAGTGAAAAGGAAGTAGCCCACATTGGTGGGTTGGGGACTACTGTCCAAACTAACCTGGAAGATTCCGATCCTTTTAATTTGGGCCCAACTATAGAGAAAATTATGGGCTTGCAAAATGAAAATTTAGGCCCAGAGCAAAACAAAGAAATAGCAGATATGGAGGTTTCGGATCGCAGGGTTAAGAAAGATGGGGCTTCAAAAGGGCAGAGGAGAAAAATAAGACTACCTGATTTGAATGAGGAGTTGAGCGATGTCAGCAGATTCAGGATAAGTAGATACTTATTAAGAAGAAACCCAAGAGTACTAAAGAAAAAGAGGAGAGCTACAATATCTAAATCTTGCCAAAATGATGTTGACGTGGTGGAATCGGACACATTGATGGCTCAAGAAGGAAGATTAATGGAGGAAGAAACTGAGGTGGCTGATTTAAATCCTGAATCACTACATCTTGGAGAGAAGGAGCAAGGTAGTCAAAATGGGAGTGAAGAACCATTAGATGAACACCCAACTGGGTCTGGTGCGGATGACGAGGTTAGTAATACAATTCGTGTAAACTCCTATGTGAGCATCGATTTGAATGGGTTTGGAAATATGATTGATGAATTAATAAGGGAGGAAAGGGGGTCTGTTGGGAATCCATGAATTGCATGTCCATTAATTTAAGAGGTGTGGGAGACCCGGGCAAGGCTCAGTGGGTTAGGCGGTTAAAGGTAAAAAGTGGGGTACATTTCATAGCGATTCAAGATACTCAGATGGCTGATTCTTCAAAAATTAGGAATCATAATTTTTGGGGAAGATCAAGATATGAGGCGGAGTTTGTAAATGCTATGGGAAGATCAGGTGGCTTACTATCAATTTGGGATCCTTCGGTTCTTGTTAAACAATCGGTTTTTAAAGCGAAGAATTTTCTTGTAGTTCATGGTACTTTACCACGTTTTAATGTTAATATTGCGGTTTTTAATATATATGCGCCGCAAGATAGTCATGGAAAAAGAAACCTATGGCGGGAAATATCACAATATATGTCTAATGTTATGGGTTTGTTTCTGTTAATGGGAGATTTTAATGTTGTTAGACACCCATCCGAAAGACTCAATTCGGAGTTCTGTCCATCAGAGGCTTTGGATTTTAATGAATTTATATTACAAGATGGGATGCTTGAATACAAAATGGGTGGTCACAAATTCACATACATGGGTGCTAATGGCACTAAACTCAGCAAAATTGATAGAGTTTTGGTGTGTGAAGGTTTTATGAATAGGTGGCCGGCTGCAAAACTAACTGCTTTAGAGATGGAAGGTTGGTCCGATCATTCCCCGATTTTATTGGAAATTATTGCTACGGATTTTGGTGCCTCTCCGTTTAGATTTTTTAACTCTTGGTTTTCTATTCCGAGTTTCGACGACTTAATCTTAAGGCTTAGCAATTCGTTCCAGTTCGAGGGGCCGGCAGACAAAAGATTAGCGGTCAAATTAAGATGGTTAAAGTCGGGGATTAAAACATGGTTGGCTGAAATCCGCTCGAAAGAAAATGCTCAAATTAATTTATTGAAGGATCATCTTGCATATTTGGATTCTTTGGCGGAAAATGGAGATCTAATTGATAATCTTGTTGATATCAGAAGTGGTATAATTAAGGATCTGAAATGGTTTCAAAATCGTAGGAAAGAAGATATGATTCAAAAGTCCAGATTAAAATGGGCTTTAGATGGGGATGAGAATTCAAGTTTTTTCCATGGGGTTGTAAACTCCAATATTTCTAGCAGCAGAATACAGGGATTGTCCATAAATGGAGTTTGGGAGGCGGACCCGAAAAGTATAAAAGATCATATGGCTGAATTTTTTAAAGAAAGGTTTAAATTAGAGGTGGCAAAAGAAATCCAAATATGTGATTTTGGGTCATAATGGGTGTTATAAAAATAAAGATGGGTTAGAATGAATTAAATAAAAAACACAAGTGGGTCAAGATGGGTTAAAAGCCTTTTTGGAAAAAAGAAACATAGGTCAAGATGGGTTTTCAAAATTAGATATACAAGTCTAAGTCAATGTTTCTTTCACTCAAATTGATCGCCTCCGTCGCACAAAACACCACCGCACCTCCACCACCGCGTCG
>BJCO01369565.1:0-10554 GCA_018326465.1 Flaveria floridana | reverse complement strand
GTGTTTCTTTCTTTCTTTCTTTTGCCTTTTATGTATACATTTAAATATTTATAAAATTCAAAAGAAATGTTGATGGGTCGTCCTAAGCACGACTCAGCAGTATTAAAAAAATTAATTGTTTTGACCAATCACCCAACCCACCCATTTAGCCATCTCTATGTCCAACTAAGAAAGAAAATTGATATGCAAAAAAAGTACCTCCACTTGGTTATCTGTAAGTAGTTTCTCAACCGTCATCCAGATTTTCTGTTTCTCATCATTGGAGAGAATGAATGTGTGCCTGTGACAATCAAGAATCGAGATAAACATTTCCGAGGTCAACAATAACTTGAAAGAAAAAAGTAACCGTTGAATAAATTCATAAAATATATAGGAGAAAAAGTCTGTAGAATTTTTTATCATTACAGTACAAATATTAGATCAAGAAAAGAACCTCATACCTGTACATAAAGCTCCTTAGAAAAGTCAAAGTTGCAGATCTGGTGCGCCAGTTAGGATCTTCTGCTGAAGATAAGAGAACAGATACCGCTTTTCTGAGATGATCGCCTGTGAATATTCTCCATTTCGACAACTCAAAAGCGGCCTTGGCCAACATTGATAAATCTTTATTCGAGGTTTCCTTTGGAATAACAAATAAAATATCATTAATATTTCTTTCATTACTCGATAAATCTCATCGTTAGTAAATTAACACACCTGTAATGAGATCACAGGGTATAGAAAACCCACAAGAACATCTAGTAGGAACGCAGATCTTCCAGACTTCATTAACGAAATAACGAAATGAAACAACTACACATTAAACAGACAAGTTTTAGCACGTGTGTAGAATTAAAACAATAATATAAACACAAATTTAATATTATGTACCGTTTCCATCCACTGCACATCATCTGGTGTGTTACTATCTGATCCTGATGGTGTGTTTGTCTCTGCTAAATTCTCTACATTGTCGGAAGGATTTGCATTCTGAATTGCCACCACAAGTTCAGATGCACGATACTGTAAAAGCTGATCCCAACTATCTGCATTCTTTCCATTTACGGTAGTTTTCCCCTTCTCTAATGAATAATCTTTATTAATGGACGCATGCAATCGAATATTTGAGCACAACACAGAAAGTGAAATTGCAATTGCTTCCCTAACCTGTTGACATGTATCCAAACTATAAGAACATATATAAGAATAAATGTATATGAAATTTAGAGATAACCAATATGTTAAAAACCCATTATGCATAAAACAAGTTGGTATACTATTACATAAGGAAATATTGAAAAAAGCAAATTGCATAAAAGATGGCCATACCACAAAATTAGGTCAAATTTCTACTTCAAATAGCCAACCTTTTTTTACTCAGTTAAAAACATCAAAGATTCAACTTTTTATATATATTTTTTTCTAAAGGGCTTTTTTTTTGCCTTGGGCGAGGTTAGAGTGTTAGACTCCCTCTTACCACTAGTGCCGCCTTGAAGCATTTTTTAAACTTTGATGCTTTTATGTGAGGTACAAAATGGAACATTCAAAGTTGCATTAAAAGCTAACTAACTATGGTCAAATTCATATCTTAAGTTACCAACTTCTTTCCCCAAAGAAAAACTTTAAGTTTCAACATTTTCAATTCCAGATTAATTGCTTTCTGTGAACCAAGTCAAAAGAAGTTAACATGATCAAATTTATCAAAAAAGTCAACTGCCATATCAACATTTTGACCTGATAACCATGTCAAATACCTTAAATTTAAGCTTTTAAAAGCCGTTACCTTCGCTTAAAGTTTTTGAAACTTCAATGGTTTTTCAGTTAGTTACATTTTTGTACAATTAATCCTACTAATAAATGAATCATGAAATTGCAGAGTACAACTATTGTCGTTTAAAATATACTCACATGGGCAGCAGGATGACTCATGTTATCCAGCAGTTCCTGCAATAGTTTATAATGAAGCTGAATTTCTGATAGAGGCATCCTTGGGGGCGATACCTCAATCAAAGCAGCCGAAAGAAACGAGTAGCGTTTGGCAACAACCGTTGTGGTTACAGTTTGGGGTAATGGTTCAACCAAACAATCCAAAATCCGTTGCCTTAAAAGAGGTACTTTTATTCCATATTTACCCTTACCAGTAACTGCATACCGTATACAAGCGGCCCACTCAGGAATTGATTCAACTGATGGTGCCAGAAGTATATCCTGCAATTGGGCCATCATCCAGCTATCCCATGCTTCCACAAGCCCAATAACATCAGCATGCAACAAGCCCGCAAAAGCTTCAGCAGCAACACACTGTTTGGATCTCTCTTTGGCATTTACAAACTCATTTAAGGCAGTCTTCAGTGACATTAAAACAGAGACACCACATTCTTGAACCAAACGTTTGAATATTCGAGCAAAACTTGAATAAAAAGTATCGGTTCCGAATAAAGAAATCCAAGTAGGTGTACGAGGCCATGAAGAAGAAAAATCAAAGTAGAAACGGGTGATCGATTTATCCGCTAAACTTTGAAATGATGAATTTCCATGGCTGCCCCTGGAAGACGAATTTTCGGCGTCGCTAATAATATGGACATTAGAAAGGCTGTTAAAAGTGTCGCTGAAGAATCCTTCTTCTTGAAATATACTACTTAAAGTGCCCTCAAGAGACGATTTGATGTTTTCTTGTGAATTCCCTGAGGAAACAGGCTGTTCTGCGTCTGACAGTTTATAAGGTGATTCTTTTAGTAACATATTTAGAGCCGAGATTGCCAGTATTCTTGTCTGTGGAAGCTGACTTTTTAAATTCTTTAGGAAATGACCTGAAATCCACAAACAGGTTTATATATATTCTATGTCAAATGCGATCACAGTTGCAAAATAATATTCATGGGTAGGTTAGATAGGCTGGATTATGAGTCAAAACAGGCTTTTGTAGGGTTCGAAACAGGTCAGGTGGACCTGAAACACTGTGTCCGAATATTTATAAACTTTTTTAAACAATTAGTGGGTCAAATATGATTTACACAAATTACATTATTCAGCAATAACCTACTTCTAAATAAATGATGAGGAGCTTTTATGTATTAAAATTACACTTTGATGCCTTTCAAGTTTTAACCTATTTGAACTGTTTCCCTTTTAACATTTTCTCTAACAGTCTAGCCCAATAAAGATAAAGCCTAACCCGAAATGACCCATTTATACTTAATGAGTCAAAGTTGCCATCTTTACAACTTTGAAAAGATAAAAGTGAAAATATTAGCCTATTAGGTCAACTTTATTTACAATTCATCAGCATAAACCAAAAAAAAACTAACCAGCAGCTTCATTAAGAATCGTTGATGACAAACTGGGTTCATTCCTAGATGAAATAGCCAACAATAGTAGAACCCTGTTGGCCATCAAGTTATACCTAAATGAAACAAGTGAACAACTTCAGACAACTTATATTGAGTGGAGAAAAAACATATTTGTATATATATGTGGGGATGATGAATCATCACAAGTTATACCTCCAATGTAAGTTAGTTGACTCAAAACTCAGAGAACCTATCTCAGAAACCAAAGCGGCAAAGTCTGTCGCAGAATGGCCCTCTGACTTCCGGTACATGTTTCTAGAGATCCCAGCAAAATAGATGTTGTATTTGACAAAAAGCTGTTGATTTTTGATAAATAATTGGTATAATATTAGCATCTACAACACATTTACATATGCTATGGAATCAATTCTGGATATTTACCTCATTGATAGCCTTCTGAGATTTCAAGGATTCATGCTGAGAACTACAAGCGAAAAATGGAAGAGAACGTCACATGAGTACTTTAAATTTAACAATCATAACTTAAATAACATTGTGTACACTTGCCTCAAAAGAATTCCAAGAAGGAATGATGAGAAAGATTTGGGATCCTGTATTAAAAAAAAACATGTAAGAAAGAAAAAACGGAAGATAAAGTTGAACGCCTTGAAATATTGGTCGATTAATATACCAAAGTGAGATGCTTGAGAACAGTTTGAGTTCCAAGAACAGCACATGAACCTAAGACCAAATACTCTGGTGAGCTTGGGGTTCTCAGATTCTCAGCAAGTGTAAGCACACACTTCGCGATTAAAGATGGCCATCGTTTGATCATTTTCACAAGTGATCTTCCAGCAAGCCTGAAGACCAATATATAATAAAGAAGTAGTAAAATAAATATTACACCACGTGAAAAAGGGAAAAATATTCATTCTTTCTCAGATAAGTAGAAAAAACACTCACGTCCGAACAGTATCATAGCTATGAACACATAGAGTAAGAAGATCATCCATCAAAAGATTCACGTTGTCTGAAGGAGATACATTTTTACTTGTACGATACAAATGATACGATGATTGAGAAGTTCGCCATGTATTGTGCATGTATGCTTTGTCGATGAGTGCCCACCTTGGCCTAAAATCAAATAAGTAAATTAAAACTAAATATATAGAACTCCAGCATTCAAAAGTACATCTGTAAGAAACTTTACCTTTTCTTTCCTTTGGATTGAGATGGCACAATAAAGTTAACTGGAGGTTCCATAATCGCTACAGATTCTAATTTCCATGCCTGCCTATGGTTAGTCCACTCTTCATATTCAGAACTTCCTGTACAGCAAATTAGTCAAGTACTAGAAAACAGATAATGAAAAATAGAGACGATAAATGAGCAGGTTGTGCAGCGAATCAAAACAGGGACAGGTCCAAACAGGCCATATCTAAGCAGGTCACATTTTTGTCAAAATTCTTTATTTTTCCATAAATAATAAGTGTTTAACATGATCCCAAAATATATATTAGTTCAGTGATAACTAATGTTATGATGAAATGATTTATGAGGCTTTCCGCATTAAAATACACTTCGGGTGACTTCTGATACGTTTGACTCCTTTTAAGCTAATTTTATTTAATCACTTTGACCAGTTGGAGATATATAAACCAAACCGACCTATATATAGGTAAATAGGTCAAATACTCAAAATTACTACTTATACTAAAAATCATATGGGTGCAGGATTACCGTAGTTCCCCAAAGCCTCGATAACACGAATAAGGAGTAACAAAAGAATGCTGTCATCTGATTTTTTCTCAAGCAAGTATCTGCAACCCAAGTGGATAAATATTTATGAGGAAAAACTAAGGCAAACATGATAAATTGTAAATCGAGAGCATAATTATTTACTTGGAGGCGATGTGGATAACACTAGCAGCTTTTTCACGCAATCCAGGGCTACCAACAACTGAACCCGTTGCTCCAGCGATTAAAAAGGGCGGATCTTCAGCTTTCCCATTTTTAAAAGATGGTATAAAATCAGGCAAACATGACAAAACACCTTGTAGTGAAGAGTCAATGCGTAAAAGGGTCACTTTCAAGTGATCCTTTTCATTTCCTGTGCAAAATAACAAATGGGAATTCATGGATTACATTTTCTTTTGATAACAATTTATTGCAACTTTATGAAGAATTTAAAATGTAACCTGGATCGGTATGAATATTATCTTGACATATTTTCAGAAGCTCATCTAAAGCTGATTCCAGATGCAGGTTTAACAGATCATTAGCAAATTGAATTTCTTCAACACTGGGGATATGCCACTTGGGACCCATAAACGGTTCATCCTTTGAAAAATCTTTATTACTAATCCATTCCTCCAGTGCGGTTAATGAGGATTGGTATGAAATAGACCTGTGAAGCCAAAGAGCATAAAACCATAAAACACCGTATAATAGACACATTCACGTGGTAATTGAAATAGATTTTATGTTTATATTTTGTATCATGAAACTGCCAAAAGAAACTTACTTGTACTGATCAACAGGATAATAGAGAACCAGACTTCCAAGTAGGGCCCGGAGGACTTGGTCACCAGCAATGTTAACCTGGCAAATTATGAAATTTAAAACAAATTATTTAGTGCACAGCAAAAACAAACACAAAAAAGTACAAAAGATCCATAAATCCAAGATATATAATAAAACCTTCCAAGATGGAGATTCGAAGGCCAAATGTATGGCCTCCTTAAATTGATCCTTGTACTGAAGAAGTGAAGGGCCTCCGTAACTGATTGCAATTGACAACACCTTCAATTGGTAATCAATTGATGTTTCTAGGGCTGGAGAAAGTGTTGCTCTTGCCTACAAATATTCAACGAAGATACAATTTAACAAAAGATAAACGTCAAACATAGAAAAAAATATCAAACAAGTTACAAAAGAAAACCTTATTCAAAGATTGGCCAGTGAAATTTCCACTTCCCCCAAAACCTGTGAGGGGAATTCCTTTCAAAGATGATATAACTGAAGATAAAAGAGGTTCAACAAGTTGATTAACAGCCAATTCTGGATTTGAATGAATGCAAGCACAACATAGTAGCCCAACTTCAGCAATAGCTCCAGGTAGAATATTTGTTTTCACAAACTTCGAGACTTTTTTAATAGCCTGTTTGGTATAATTGAGAAATCTTATGACCTTGAATAAATAATAAGTAACAATTTGATCTAGTTTGGAGAAGCGAGGTTATACCTGGTTATACAAGGATCTTGAAAGTCTTCCGAACAATATTTCCAACATGCAGAAATACTGAGGACCATCTTCAACCAGGAATGTTCCAGATGTTGCAGGTGAATGAACATCTTCATTTCTGCAGCACATCATTTTTTATGAATTACCAATAAGTAAACAGACATATGGATTAAATTCCAAATTATTGGGGGTACACACATAAAGAAGTCAAAATAGAATTACTTACAAGACACTACTAGGTTCCAAGTGTTGTAACAATGAAAAAAGGCGGCATAGGAACTCATCAAGCCATTCAGAGAACCGTTCTGCAGGCATGAATGACAAATTATCCGTATCATCATCCAATGTTGCCATCTGTAATAAGCATTTCAATTATATTATATATATTTTCTTAAAAAATGGCACAATTTTTTATAATTTAAATTTAATAATGTGATTACATTGGAAAATATGGAGGCAATGAGTTGCATTGTTGCTAGGGTTTTGGGTGGATCATTGGCATCCATCCCAAGCAATGCATTGGTCAAAGATATCATCAAAAGATCACGGAACATATCAGCATCATTAACATCATCTGTTTCCATTGATGAAGAAGATAATGACATATAGAATAATGAACGCCCAGAGAACGCCACTGATGTTACAGCTGTCTTCAATTGATGTGTTGCTGTCATCTAACCAGATAAAAACCAACAAGAGTGGGTGAAAATGAACTGCAAGATACATCACCTAAGATTACTGGTAGCAATTAATTGGGTTGATTTGGGTCGTAACTTATCTCAAACGGGTTAAATAGGTAAACTTTTAAAAACATGGCTAAAAAGGAAATGTCAAGCTGGTCGAATCAGTCAAAAGAAGCCCAAAGTGTTTTCAAGTGCTTAAAAAGATTATTGTTTGGCAAAGAAAGTGTTGACCCGTCTCACAAGGCATCACCTAATATTAGTTGTGGCAATTAATTGGGTTGATTAAGGTCAATTCTTTATCTTAAGCGGGTTAAGACTTAAGAGGGTAAACTTTTAGAACATAGCTAAAAAGGGAATTGATCAAACCAGTGGAATGGATCAAGACTGAACAAATGGGTCAAAAGATGTCCAAAGTGTTTTTAAGTGCTTAAAACATCCTAACCAATTTATTGGGGAAAAAATAAAAATTATTATTTGACAGAAAAGTGTTGACTAGTCGGGCCAACCAGACCCATTACTCAAACCATATATTTTGCCACCTGTACCTATGATGAAAACCTGTTTGTTACTAACCGTTTCTAAAGCCATATGAAAACGAGACACCAAAAAGGGGAGAACCAATGAGGGCTCCACGTAAGACAAAATAGAAGTTGCAGCAGCAACTGTTTCAGACAGTTGTTCATTTTTGCTGTATTGACCACGATCGATCAATTTCAGGACAGTACGCACAAAAGACTCCCTTTCTAATTGTCCTAAACAGAATTTAATCTGTCCATTGCTATCTGGATCCCTGAATAAACAAATCATTATATAAGAAACTACGTAATTAAGTGGAAAAAAAAGATGGAAAAAGACCCTTACTCTTTTTCTCGTTGTAGACGTTTTCTGAATGTATACACCAAGTGAAACAAAAATCTCTCTAGCGAGTAAGTCCAACGGCCACCATTAGAAGGATGGTAATATCTGCAAAAAAAAATCCAAACATTTAAGCATGCAAATAATAACCATATAATAGATTGAAAATGCACCGTAACAAAATCTAGAAAACAAACTGTTCTAAGAGATTGACCAATTTGTCAAAGTGCTGCTGAGCCAAGCTACCGGGCTTTAATAAATAAACCTACATGGATTTAGAGAAATAAATCTGTTACGGACCATATATAAATCAGCAAACACATTTTTATTACATGTATATTGAACTTACAATTGATTTTGCAATGGCTTTAGCTGGAGTTTGTGATCTATTGGAAAACAAGAACCTTGTATTTCTTGGGACATCAATAGAAAAAGGGTATGATCCACCCCCACTTGCCACAGGAACCTGCAGAAGTAACATTATATGTTTACTATAAAATGATTACAGTCAACTGTAAATACTAGAAATATCTGTTGGAAGCACCTCAAACATGTTGAGAAATCGACTGAATATTTCAGGTAAAAGATCCTCCCAATTCTTGGATTTGTAATTCTTAATAACACGAGCCATAATAGATGCCCATTGGCTGTTCCAAAACTGGCAATTCGGTATAGAATCCCATTGAAAAATACACTCATTGATCCACTCACTGACATGAAGAAAGTTGATTAATTTGCTTTTCTAAATAATAATGAAGAAAAGAGAATAAAGACATATAGAAGTAAAAATAACCGTGAATAGAAGTCCTGGTTATCTAGGTTTGTAGGAAGGAAGAGTCTAACAAATCCAGAACCTTCAAAAGCTGAGTTATGCCATGGATTTTCAAGTAGAGATCTGAAACTCAGTTTCATTTGTATAATTAAGATTCAAATTTGCATACAACAAAGGATCATGTGAATTATTATTATATAAGATTTAAAAATTTACCTAAATTCAGACCATATCTCATGAGCAGAACCTGGTGGGAAAAATCTTCTACATGAACGAACAAGGGAAGTGACTGTTTCAAAATGTCTTTGCCTTATCCTCCATCCCTCTGGTCCTGTATTCCTGCAATAGTGTAATAGATTTGTGATAAAAACTAAAAAATTGCATCAAACAACAAATTTGTTATCTTCATTCTTCTGGTTCATACGATTAGCAATATCAAAGTAATTAACCCATGTTCATACAACTAAAGTATGTTTGATCATGTGATGGATGTATTACAGTCATGAATGGAAATACCTTGTAAAGTGTGTTTGAACCAAAGTATCATAAAAAGGGCGCCAGTCAACTTTCAAAGTCAAATTTTTGCGATATTTATTCAGCAATCTCACAAGAACATTTCCCCATCTCACCTAAACAAATAAAGAGATTCCAATTTCGATACCAAAGTATATAATAGAATAATGGATTGAACATATTTTGCTGACACAACAGAATACCTGAGCATAAAGTTTGTCTTGTGATGCATTAAACACTTGCAGTCCAAATTCCACTAGAGCATTAACATCTTCCAATGATACTTCACTTTTTGCCTTTATGAATCTACATAATTAAAACAAACAATAACAAAATTATTGCAGTTTAGAAAGATGATTCCATTCAATATCCTATCAGAATTGAACATGCCATAATAATTGCAAGGAATGTTCAATCAGTTCAATAATGAAAAATAATATACTAACTGAAAGAATGGTATCAAATCAAACAGATAGATTATTTAGTAGATATCTATTATATTTAAATTGTATTATGTATATCCATATCTATTACTAACTCAGGAATCAAATCACTCTAATAACTTGTAACAACACTTGCAAATGTTTATCTACCGATCGTCAAAGTCATACCTGAAGAACACATCAAGATATAGGTATATGCCTACTCTTATAGGTTGTTTGTATGCAATAAAAAAAAGGTGAATATGCGTTGTTTTATTGTAAATGCTTTACGCCTGATTTTACAACAAATATAATTACAGAATGTTGATAAAAGATCAATTAATCTCAAAATTGAACTGTTCGTAGAACTAACAGTTTGACTTTCAAAGTAATTAACTAAAACCTCAAGAACACACCAAAATTTCAACAAAACGTTAATCAATTTCCACAAACAGACCAAAAACCAAGTGTACGATCAAAATTCAAAGGCGAATTAAGCATAAACAGACATACACAAGGGCGATCGTTGCTACTTGCACACAAATGCACATAACCAAGTGTCCACAACATCAACTAACACTGTAAGAAGAAATTACTAAACTAGAACTCACAGGTCAATGACTGAGATCCATTTGAGAGTGGAGTAGACGGATTCCGGATCATCCGTGACATACGATTCCTTCACGGCGGAGACGACGCCGGCGAACGATTCCTTCTCTTTGCTGGTGGCGACGGCGACCGGAGGTGGAAGCCATGCGTTGTATCGATGCATTTCTACCGGTGAGTGTGTGTGATT